>APFE031126174.1:62500-94078 GCA_000404065.3 Pinus taeda | reverse complement strand
TTTTTTTTTTTTTTAAATGTTAGATAATAAGTCCACAATCTAGAACCACCTTGAGACATTCATGTTTTAGACACACCAAAGTGATAAAATCTAACTACATCTTCTCAAACATGGTCTCTAATCCAATATGGACCTATCAAGTATGGGGGTAGGGGAATTTCATACACACACACATATATATATGATGCACTGAATGCATGGATTCTTGTGTGGAATAAGCATTAATATCACGACTAAGTGTAATTGAAAAAATGATTGTTAATATATTTTTGAAAAATTATGAGTGGTATATTTTTGAAAGAGGAAAATTTAGATTGCTAGTAAATTCTGAGATAGATATATTAGTGGAAATAATAAATATGAAACTCTTAACCTTTAACTAATTTATTTTTTGGCATGAAAAGTTTGATTGCCATATGCATTTTTTGGAGTGGTTGAGATGGTACAAATATATAATGCAATGGTGCTTTCCCTTCAATTGGTATATTATGTGTTTGAATTGATTGAATGGTTGATTTTGTAAATGGTTTTACAAACCAATAGAGTTACTATTGTAATGTTATGTTGAAAGGATTTTATGCATGATAAACTAACATTGTTTGACTAAGTAAAAAGGTATATTGCAAGTAGAATGCCTTACATGTGTCATGGAGTGTAAGCCATGATGAATGCTAAGAATATTACCACCTATAAAGAATTCAACTTTATGAGAAGAGTCTTATGTTTGTGAGACATGGCTTCTATACAATGAAAGTTGAGAAAACTAATTTTTTGTTTGAAAATTTTAGTTATATCTCATAACGACTATATGTTATTGTACGGGTGAAGTGATGAATTTATCCAGGAAGGATAGATAAAGGTTGTGAAGTAGAAAAGCTAGGAGAAAGGCCACTATATGAATTAGAACCCTTTGACATGCCTTGACTATCATGAGTAATGATACATAAACTATGTTAGAGAAAGCCAAAGGGATGCCTTGGTTTTAAGACACTATAAGTCTCTTTTGTCTTGTGCAAGAAAGCCTTCGCTAGTTAGATTACTCTGTTGAAAAGTGTAACTAGGTTCAGTCTTCATAATGACATGTGTAATTGTGATTTTATGTAATTGATGTAAAGAAGAAAACAAAACTATTTTTGTAGTACTTGAATCATGGGTTTCATGATCAAGGAATTTTATTTTAGTTAAGGTTCCCATTGTGAACCTTAAGGTTTTGTCATCAAGTCATAAAAGTCAATTTGAGTCAATGTCATGTATGAAGGACTCTTCTTGGGCATGTTACATTTTTGTATAAGTCATTAAATGAATAAGAAGCCCCTCCAAGACCAAGAAAAAGCACCTCCTACAAGTCGGCTTCAATAAGGAATAATGAAATCTCTCCAAATGCCATGTTGACGCAGGAAACTGTCAAGTCAGCTTATCCACCTTGGAAAACTACTATAAATAGGAAACTCAGCCTCATTTCAAACACAAGCAATTCGATCAAGGTCTGAAATAAGGAGAAGTGCGAAAATCACCTAGAAAGAAGTCTCATAGCCAACGATACAAAGGAAGGAAAAGTGAAGGTGTTTTGATTCCGTTTTAAGGTTGTTCTTCTGTCAGATGTTCGAAGAAGAGAGAGTTCATCTACTTCAAGAAGGCCAAGAAGGTTACAATCATCTAAGATAACCAAATTGGGAGAAGGGGAAGTCAAAGGGAAGCCAAATTATCAAGAAGAAGTCTCCTTCTAAAGTAAGGATAGTTAAGGGTCAAAGTTGGTCAACTATATGAGCTAGGGTTTTTGATTTAGAGCCGAAAGTTGCCACCCTGAATCAAGGGGCCGAAATTTTGAAGGATAGCCTAGAAGGAGGAAGAAGCAAAGGGTTTCACTATCGGAAGAAGAGGAAGCTTTGTGTTTTGGTCTTGGAGTGGAAAATAGGTCAAGGGTCTTGTTCTTGGTATTTGTCAATTGAAGTCTCTATAATAAGAAGAATTTGTTCGGGTTTTCCTCTGAAGTGGGAGAGGCTTTGGCCTTGGCTAATAGCCTACATTGTGTGTCTCTTGTCTCTGTATGGTTTATGCATTGGTAACTGTTTGATGAAGAAGAAAACTATAATAAAATAAGTAAAATAAGATTCTAATATAAGAAATAAATATCATTCACAAGTAGTTATCGATTATAGAGAAATCACCTAATTTCTATGCCCTAGATTTCTCAACATGGTATTGGAGCTAAGGTGGCAAAATCAAGAAAGGGAATATTATCAAGGAACACTCAAGGATCAAATCTCAAGAAAGACATCAAAGCAAGAATATCATCAACAAAGTCAGGATCTACAAGGATGTGATAAAAACCTAGATCAAAGATAAAGTCTACACCAGACATAAGTCTTGGAATCCTCAAGCCATCTCAAGAAATCACAAACACCATACTCAAGTTTAAGGACTGATACATCAAGCTATTTTCTATAAAAGAAAGACCAAGGACATTGTTATCACAATTCTTAGGCAATCTCCCTCTCGTTGAAGCAAGATCCTTACCATTGAAGACATCATCAAGAAGTCATCATTGATATGTTGAAGGAAATGTAACTAGGTTTGGTCTTCATAAATGTAATTTTGATATTTGTATTTATTCAAGAAAAGAAATATTATTTTTATAATATATGTCAATGAGTTTCCTTCTCATTGAAATAGGTCTAGCACCAGCTAAAGTGCTATAGGTGAGTCAAATAGTCAAAAGGAAATGTTGAAGGCCTTAAGGGCATGTTACACCTTGTATTCTTATTTATTATGGTCAAGAGAATACCTCCAAGGAAAGTCACAAGCCTCCTCCAAGCAACGACATCTTAAACAGAAGAAATCTGAAGCATAAAAGTCAAGTCGGCCTCAAGTCATCTAGTCAACCTCAAGTCAACCTAAAAGAAGAAGAATAAACCTATATATAAGGGTCATTACAAAACTCCAATACAACACATTCATATCTATGAAATTAGCGTAGAAAACAAGGAAGAAAAAGGGCGATCAAGTGACAAGAAAGGGAGCCTCTAGTGCAGTGTACAAGGAGTCTAGGTTGAAGTTGAAAGGACTGTTTTCTAGAAAACAATCACACATGCCAGAAACAAAGCCTCTTCCTACGGTCATTACAACACTATCACCATAGTCACAACATTGGTTGGGTAGTCTAAGCAGTCCTATAAGTCCCCTCACTCAAGCATAGAAGGAACTCTCTCCAGCGAAGAAGGAAGAAGTATACATCACAAAGAAAATAGTCACACGTGTGAAGGTAAAGAAGTTGTCCCTGTTGTCATAACAACCCTACCATTACAGTCATACAAGTTATTTTATTGGTGAAGAGAAGAAAGGAACCTTAATAGGAAAAGGGTCTCATAAAAGGTTTCTCCTCTAGAGAAAGTGCAACAAGGTTTACTAATAAGTTGAAAGAAGAACGAAGTGTTGGAAGGAGGAAGACGAAGATACGGGAAACAAAGTGTAGAAAGGAGAAAGGGCTTGACTTGTGCTTGGAGGATCTCTTTGTCAGGGGTCTAGGGTTTGGATTTTATCAATAGAACCTTCAATAAGAGAAATTCAATAAAGGGTTTTCCTCTCAAGAGAAGAGGGGCTTTGGCCCTAGTAGAGAGCCAACATCTTGTGTTCTTGTTCTTATCTTTTGGTAGAAGTTTGATGAAGTACACACATATCCATTAATAATAATAAGAAGACGAATAAGCTAATAACGAAAAGTAAAAATACTCCACAAACTGTTATCAAGTAATGAAGAATCACACTACACTACTTTGACCTAGATTCTTCAACATGGTTTCAGAGCAAGGTGACACATCAAGGCAAGGGCATCTAAAGAACACTCATCAAGGAAGGACATCTACAAGGTTGAAGCATCAAGCCAATAAGTATGTATCACATCAAGGACAAGAAGGTCTACAATCCATCATTCATCAAGGAAGTCTACAAAGCTAGAAGAAGAGCCTTACATAAAGGCACCTACAAATAAGAGCAGATTGAAGCAGGACCCACATCAAGCTACAAGTCATCAAGAAAATATCATCATCAAGCAAGTCCACTTGAAGAAGGCAACTCGAAGAACGTTAAGGTTCTAGGAAGACAAGCCATCAAGTCTTCAAGGGGAAAGAAAATCCACTACATCTCAAAATCTATCAAGTAAGTACATGTCCCCTTTTGAATATACATCAATGTCTTTTTGCAAGGAAAGAAATAAATTGGTAGCTACCAATAACTTTGTTGCATGGGAGAAGAGGATTGATATACTTCTCGAGGAGAATGAACTCCTAGATCATGTCAAAGGGAATATCACTATCCCTACTAAGGAACAAACTGAAGCCTTAGCCAAGTACAATAAGGATGAAACAAGAGCTCAAAGGATTTTGATAGAATCAATCAAAGACTCTCTCATTCCCTATGTCTCCAAATTTGAGACATCGAAATAAATCTATGACAAGCTATTAAAGATATTCTCAGTATCCAAAACTGGAGAAGCAATATCTCTGAGGAATGAATTATATAAGAGTAAGATAATAGAGGAAGGAATAGCTCCCTACTTCATGAAAATATCTGAAATGAGAGATCAACTTCAAGAGTTTGGGGAAGTTATGTTTGACAGAGAAATGACAATTGTGGTACTCAATGCTCTACCTGAGGATTGGGGCAACTTCACATCAAGCATATATGCCAAGAAGGAAGCAACCAATCTCAGTGAAATGTGGTCTCTATGCATGACATAGGAAACCAGACTCAAAGCAAAAGAAGATGTGGGATCAAAGGAGATAATTTTTTAGCATGGCCAAGGAAAGGGATAAATTTAAAAAATTTGGTCCACGAAGAACAAACAACAAAGAAGTCCAAAATCCAATGTTTTGGATGTCAAGAATATGGACACCAAAAGGAATTGTCCTAATCTTAAGAAGGACAACAACAAAAAAAGAAAGAGGAAATCTCACATGACTCAAGAGGTGAAAGAAGAAGAAAAGAAAAGGAATATCCTTTGGATCTCTACTATGACCAGGTCAAAGTCTTTTCTTCTTTCAAGGTTTTGAGTAGGATAGGAGCATGTAGGAATATAATAAAATTACATGGCTAGAAACATCCTCTAGAATCTAGAAGCATGATGTACATAGAGGTCTAGATACTCAAGAAGATGTAGCACTTATAATAAGAACAAAATGCATGGGTATAAATATTTTCCAGAATATAGGAGCATGGCAGATATAACTCAAAATATTTGTGTAGAAGAAGCATTCCTAGTATAGGACCTCATCCACGATGAAAGAAAAAATGATCATGATTAAGAATCTTAGAAGACCTCCATCATCAAAAGAAAAGGAACATTTGCAATGGAAGGGTCTTTAAGGTCCTATAATGGAATCTTCAAAAGAAGATTCATGAACCTAAGAAGATGTCTCATTGGGAATCCCATTCATGGGATTCAAGAAAGAGGATGATATGCAGGCAAGCTAAGATGAAGCAAGAAGGGCCACACCAAAAGATGATCAAAGGAAAAACGATATGAGGTATGTATGCATCAAAGTTTAAGTCATGTTATCATTTGTATATTATTGAGTCATGGGAATAGTTCTATAACATGATCAAGTATGAAAGAATCTCTTTCAACAAGAAAATGCTCGAAGGCATGTACTACAATGCAATGAAGGTCAACAAAAGAATATGCTTAGATAAGGAGTATAAAATTGCTGACTACAAAGCAAGAAGAAATGCTGAATAGTCCAAGAAGAAAGCAATGAAGAAATACTCTTGCAAGAAGCATAAGATGGTTGACCTATCTATCTAAGAAGAAGCAGATGAATAAAGAGATCAAACATGTGAAGAACACCATGATCACTGAGAATCACTATCTGACAAGATACTTTGAAGATATCTCCCAAGAGAAGGCAGTACAACTCTGACAAAGGAAGGAAGGACCCTTGACACCTATCTAGGCCTTAGAGATATGAAAGATGAAGATAATTGATTCTACTCTACAAATATGTCGTGATGAGCCATCCAACAAAATAAAAAGCAATGTTTAAGCAATATCAGGATGAAGTCATGATGGGATATTAGGTCGAAGCTTGTAAACAAGCAAGTACAATGAATCATCCATGAGAAGAGTATTCTGAAGCATGGAAAAGTTGACAAAGGAGTATCCAGATGACAAAAAAACGTGATGTGTGAAATGAAAGCCACATTACATGAAGGAAGAAATGACATGACAAAACAAGAAGGAAAGTGATCGATGGATGGTTCCCTACCTAGAAGAAGTTCAAACAAAAACAAGGACTTCATGACATCAAAGAAAGGAAGGAGAACAAGCAACTAAAGGACCCACAAAGAAGAAGTTGCTGATGAATGAAAGAGTCCCTAGTTAAGAGGGAGCTCTGAAAGGTCTTGATCAAGAGGGAGTTTTGAATCACCCCTGATTACAAAGGAGTGACATTTGTGTTTTTCCATCTCATGGGTCATGCACTAGACTAGGACTAACAACCGCAAGTCTAGATGAAGGCCATGAATTGAAATGTAGACACAAGATAGACACTACGTTCTTGTCTTCACTTGAGAAGAAATAATGGGAGTATTGGGTAATCATATGGCATCATATACTCTTTGAGGATGTGTAGGGCTTCCAAGACAAGAGTAGGCAAGAGGACTGATATTCTTTGAGGGTTGGGAACCCAAGATAAGAATAGTCCTCGAAGGTCATACTTAGAGAACACCTGGGTGGGTATGTACCTTGAGAGACAATGATGAATCTGTCTATAAGTCATTGGTCTCACTAGCACTATAGCTCATGGTCTCATAGAGAGATGGATATATTAGTTAAGGCCTTGCACTATGACAATGCTGATGAATATGATGCTACAACAGATGGATTATGAATCCGATTTCTCTTATGTGAATTATTAAAGATTGATAATAGTCAAACACCTTGTAATGTTGTATGAATACCTCCCTAGTTAAGAGGGAGTGTTGAAGGAAATGCAACTAGGTTTGGTCTTCATAAATGTACTTTTGATATTTGTATTTATTCAAGAAAGGAAATATTATTTTTATAATATATGTCAATGAGTTTCTTTCTCATTGAAATAGGTCTAGCACTAGTTAAAGTGCTATAGGCGAGTCAAATAGTCAAAAGGAGATGTTGAAGGCCTTAAGGGCATGTTACACCTTGTATGTGTATGTATTATGGTCAAGAGAATACCTCCAAGCAAAGTCACAAGCCTCCTCCAAGCAACGATATCCTGAAAGGAAGAAATTTGAAGGATAAAATTCAAGTCAGCCTAAAAGAAGGAGCATAGAACTATATATAAGGGTCATTACACCACTCCAATACAACACATTCATATGTCTAAAATTGGTGCAGAAAATGAGGAAGAAAAAGGGTCATCAATGGACAAGAAAGGGAGCCTCTAGTGCAACGTACAAGGAAGAGTGTAGGTCGAAGTTGAAAGGATTGTCTTCTAGGGTAGAAAATAGTCACATGTGCGAGAAACAAAGCCTACTCCTGTGATCATTACAACACTATCATCACAGTTACATAACTGTTGGAAATACCGAGAGGGGGGGTGAATCAATATTTCTTTTTCCCACTATTTTTTTACCAGTTAAAACATATATATTCAGAACACAAGATGAACAACAAGATGAACAACAAGAATAAATGATTTTATTAATATAAAATGTGCAGTAAAATAGATATAATATATAGATGGTTGCAATCAGTTGCCAAGCTCCAACTTGGACTTTGGTGAGGCTCCAACCTCGAGAGCACCAACTCTATTTTGCAAAGACACCAATCTTGGACTTAGGAGCACAAACTCTCAAGGACTTTAATCCTTCCTACTTCTGAGGCTTCAACCCCAAGGACTCCAATCCTACTTACTTCTGAGGCACCAACCCAAGGACTCCAATCCTTCTTGCTTTTGAGGCACCAGCCCCAAGGACTCCAACCCTATCTTGTCAAGGCACTATTTGATAGTAATCTTTTGCTCTCAGAACTCTTCTCTGCTGAGTTCTGTCTATTTACAGCTTCACTGTAGTCTCCAGGCTATAGTATCAATGAAAGCTAGTCTTCTTAAGAATGAGTCTTTACAACTCTGCACACTGCCCACACACAATCTCCAATAGCCTTTTTTTTTTTTCTCACGGATAATGTCTTCTCATAGATTTAGTCAGTCTACTGTTAGCTGCACTAAACTCTGTATAAAGAACAACTTTCTGTTCAAGCTTATGTTCTCATTATCACAGTGAATGCTTCAGCATGATTATTTCTCTGTTGGCTACTTCTCCTCTTTGACTGCCTATCGTTCTGTTGGTCCTTCATCCCTCTTTCTGTTTTACTGCACCCTCTTTCTGTTTTGTTGGACCCTCACACGACCTCTATTTCCTCCAGCATATTTCAGCAACTTTCAGCAGCTGCAGCAGCCTTCACCAACGTTCACCAGCAACTTCATACAATGCTTAACCATCTCTGCTACTTCTGCTGCCTCATATTCTGGTTCTTTGCCACACCAAAAAAAAGGCTCCAACAACAACAGCTGCAACAGCCGCAACAACAACAACAACAACAACAGCAACAACAACAACAACAACAACAACAACAACAACAATAGCAGCAACAGTAACAACAGCAACATCAACAGAAGCAACAACAACAACATCAACAACTACAGCAGCAGCAACAGCAACAACATCAATGGCAACAACAACAATAGCAGCAACAACAGTATCACCAGCAACAGTAGCAACTCCAACAACAACAACAACAGGAACATCAGCAACTGCAGCAACAACAACAACAACAACAACAACAACAACAACAACAACAACAAAAACAACTGCAGCACCAGCAACAACAGCAAAAACTCTCTGTTTTTACTGTTTTATACATTCTCATGCCTTTGTCTATTCGTTTCCGCTTACTTAATGGCTATTTGGCTTCCTCCTCACTCGCTTGAGCTTTGGCTTCCTCAACACTCGCTTGACCTTCTGGCTCCCCTCCTCCATTCGCTTTAGCTTCCTCATGTTTACCTTCGATTGATGGTGTCACGAAAATATAATGTCGTCGCGGATGTGTTTCAACAACGCCGAAATATAATTTCGTCATGGAGGTGTTTCAACAACACCAAAATATAATTTCGTCACGAAGGTGTTTCAGCAACGCCGAAATTGGTGTTTCAACAACGTTGAAAGTGGTGTTTCAACAACAGAGAAATTGATGTTTCAACAACTTTCTCCAACTTTTTCAATAGTGTTCAACAGCTGTTAAAGCATGCATACATGGGTTTTACAAGCCCGATAATGTAACCCGCTCATACAATATAAAATCTACCTTTTTCACTCCGTCAGTGTATTTGCATATGAGTCTAAGTCTTTCACCTCTGATAGCTCTGTTTGCGTTAAATGCATACACAGGTCTTTGCTGCCATATGCATGTTTATGCTCCACTTGGCTCCTCTTGGCTCCTCTAACTTTGTCTACTTCCTCTATGGCTCCGATGGTGGTGCTTCATGCTATGTTAGCTCCTTTCGTCTCCATCTGCTCCTCTGGTGGCTCTGTCTGCTCCTGTTTGCTTTGATGGATCTCTGCGTCCTCTATTTGTTGTTAAACGCATCCATTGCTCCTCCGATGGCTCCTGATGACTCTGATATGTCTCCTTGCTATATGGTTCCTTTTGTAGCTCCTCTTAGTCCATTGTGGCTCCTCTGGCTTAGCAGTGTCTTTCAAAGACCTCCTTGCATATATGAATGCCTCTCTTGCTCTGTCTCTTCATGAATCTGTTCTGCTTCCCCTTGGCTTCATGTCATCCTTTAGTATCCAGAATCTTGCGATATTGACATCAATGACAACCTAGGTCAACAATAACATCATTGGTTGGGAAATCTAAGTAGGCATATAAGGCCCCTCACTAAAGCGTAGAAGGAGCTCTCTCAAGAGAAGAAGGAAGAGGTATACATCACAAAGAAAACAATCACACATGCAAAGGTAAATAAGTTGTCCTTTCTGCCATAAAAACCCTCCCATTACAGTCATACAAGTTAGTTGATTGGTGAAGAGAAGAAAGGAACCATCGCAGGAAAAGGGTATCATCAAAGGTTTCTCTTCTAGAGAGAGTGAAACGAGGTTTACTAACAAGTTGAAAGAAGAACAAAGTGCCAGAAGGAGGAGGATGAAGTGATGGGAAACAAAGTGCCGAAAGAAGGAAGTGTTGGGGAACAAAGTGCAGAAAGGAGAAAGTGCTTGACTTGTGCTTGGGAGATCTCTTTGTCAGGGGTCTAGGGTTTGTAATTGATCAATATAAGCTTCAATAAGAGAAATTCACTAAAGGGTTTTCCTCTCAAGAGAAGAAAGGTTTTGGCCCTGGCAAAGAGCCAACATATTGTATTCTTGTTCTTATGTTTTGGTAGCAGTTTGACGAAGTACACACATATGAATTAATAATAATAAGAAGAAGAATAAGCCAATAAGGAAAAGTAAAAATACTCCACAAATTGTTATCAAGTAGTGAAGAATCACACTACACTATTTTTCCCTAGATTCTTCAACATGATATTCATCAACAAAGACTCCACCATCAAAAGATCCAAAGCGATCTCCATCTCTGGGGGATCAAGGATCATTATTGAAGAAAACTATATTCTTCAAGGAAAAGGTTTTCTATTCTTTATATCATCACCAACATCAATCAAGAAACAAGGAGAAGGATCATCCTATCAAGTAAGTATATTTATGTCCACATTTGAATCTGCCAAAATGTCTTTTTGCAAGAAAAACAACAAATTGATTGGGGCTTCAAACTATCTTGCATGGAAGAAAAGAACAGATCTGAATCTAATTGAAAATGAGGTTATGGAACATGTCAAAGGATCTATCAGCAAAACAATAAAATAAGATTATCAAGTTCTTGAAATGTATATGAAAAGGGATGTTAGGGCTCAAAAAATTGTCATAGAATCCATCAATCCCCTCATTCCATATGTATCAAAATTTGAAACTTCAAAAGAAATCTATGACAAACTGGTAGAGTTGTATTTCGTAAGCACTGTTGGAGAAGTCATATCATTAAGGAAATAACTTTACAAGCTAAATATTTCAAGGGAAGATGAAATAGCCTCATACTTTATGAGGATATTTGAAATCATGGATCAACTTCAAGATATGGGAGAAGTCATGTCTGATAGAGAAATGACTACAATTGTACTAAATGCACTACTAGAGGAATGAGATAAATTTAATTAAAGTATTTATGGGAAGAAGGAAGCCACTCCATTCTAGGATTTATGGTCATTGTGCAAGATTGAATAATATAGACTAAAGGCCAAATTTGATGTAGGATTAGGTGAGAAAAATCAAGCTTATGCTACAATGACAAAAAGAAAGGGATAATTTGGAAAGTCTGGTTCTTGGAAAAAGAAAAGGGACATGGACAAGATTCAATGTTATGGATGTCAAGAATATGTGAATTATAAAGGAAATTGTCCTAAGATCAATAAGGACGATAACAAAAGAGGAAGAGAAGAAGCCCATATCACCAAGGAAGTAGAGGGAGCTGAAAAGAAGTCCAAGAAAGAGGAAGTAAGAGATCTCTACTATGATTGAGATAGTCTACCTCACCTACGTTCTTTTCAAGTTCTCATTCTTAAGTATTCTTGTAAGATATGGCTATCATGATTCACTAAGAAAAATGATGGGATGCATCATGGAATCATAGAAGCATTGAAAGCAAGAGCTCGTAACATCATCATAGAGAAGCATTCGAGATGGTTGAAATTAAAGTCTATGGCTGTCACCCATGGAAGGATGTAGCTATTGGAAACCTCATTAGTAAAATAGGTGTTACTTATGGAAAAGAAAAAAAGGTCATCTAGTACAAGACTCATCATACATCTGTCAAAAGGAAACATCTGTTGGATGATGATACTCAAGATCCTCTATTGAATCTTCGTCAAAAGGTTCACCAATCAAAAGGAAGCAAGGGTTTCATCAAGAATCTGAAACTTGTGGAATTCATGGGACGATGGTATGATGGTATGATGACACAAGAGGTGAAGCAGATCAAGGGATTGAAGCTCTTTGAATCAAGGAAGCTACTGAAGGAATTCTAGATGACGTAAAGAAAAATGAGGTATGTATGCTTGTTCTCGATATTGTAAAGTCATGTCATATGGTTGTAGGTAACATAGATCAATGCTCTATCTTGAGAGCATGATCAAATAAAAGGAACTCCTACTCTGAAAGGAGATGCATGAAGGCATGCATCACACGTTGTCTAGATGAAATCAACATAATATGTCCTCTTATGTAATATGAGGTGGTTGACAACAATTGGAGGAATTCTGATTGAAAATTCCTGGGAATGAAATGTGTAAAGAAAGGAAGGAAGAGATCGTGGGATATGCAAACATGGAGAAGGAAATCAACATCCAAAGACTGATAGATTTTACTAGGATATCTCCATGAAAGATATAATGAAGTCTGAAAAAGAAAGAGATCCTTTACAATGTAGATCTTTGGGAGCTATGCCAATGTGTATGTAGGATGCTAATGCAAACTAGAATATGTCATGATGAAAGACCATCACAAAGGTAATTTTGATTTAAGTGTTCATTCCTTATTGTTGAATGGTATTGGGATAGGGTTGTGTAGGTCTTCCAAGGGAAGATCTATGTATATCTTCCACCCATGATGTCCATGTAGTAGGATGAAATATACTTAAGGAAATATGACATGAAGAAGGAAACATGGCATAAAATAAGGACAGATAGGAACTGATGGATCACTTTCCGATGAAAAGAATAATGATATGACTAAACCATGGATGAAAATGATAGATGGTTTGTGACCTACGAAGAAGTCCCAAAACATGAAGACTCCTGAATAATGAAAATAAGTTCATGCCATCGTGAGGAGTTCTTCAAGCAGCTGGTTGTCCCATCATCTCCATTTGAGGCGTTGTTGTAGGTCCCTAATTAAGAGGGAGTTTGGAAACAAGTTTCTTACTTAGAAGAAACTTTGAAGAAAAATTCCTAAGCCAAGAGGGAGATTAGGTACATTCCTTCCATGGGAATGAGTACATTCCTTCATTGGAATATGTATGTCCTCCCTATTAAGAGGGAGAGATAGACACATCATTCTTGTCTTCACTTGGGAAGATATAATGGAGGATTGGGTAAACATCTCACATTTGATGCTCTTTGAGGATGAGTTAAGGCATCCAAGATAAGAGTAGTTATAGAAGACTGATATTATTTGAGGACTAGGAATCCAAGATAACAATAGCTTTGGTGGAACACACCTTGAGAACCTGGGTGGGGTATGTTCCAAGAGAGACAATGATGAGGGTGTCTATACATCATTAGTCTCACCAACATTGAGCTCAAATCTTGTGGAGAGATAGAGCTATTAGTTAAGGCCTTGCTATGTGACAATTTTGGTTGATGCTAAATAGATGGGTTACCAATCTGACTCTTCTTATGAGAATTCTTCAGGATTGAGAATGACGAAGCACCATTATGAATACCTCTCTAGTTAAGAGGGAATTTTGAAAAGTGTAACTAGGTTCGGTTTTCATAATGACATGTGTAATTATGATTTTATGTAATTGAGTAAAGAAGAAAATAAAATAATTTTTTTAGTACTTGAATCATGGGTTTCATGATCAAGGAATTTTATTTTAGTTAACGTTCCCATTGTGAACCTTCAGGTTTTGTCATCAAGTCATAAAAGTCAATTTGAGTCATTGTCATGTATGGAGGACCCTTCTTGGGCATGTTACATTTTTGTAAAAGTCATTAAATTAATAAGAAGCCCCTCCAAGACCAAGAAAAAGTACCTCCTACAAGTCAACTTCAAGAAGGAATAATGAAACCTCTCCAAATGACATGCCGGCCCAAGAAACTATCAAGTCGACTTATCTAGCTTGGAAAACTACTATAAATAGGAACCTCAACCTCATTTCAAATGCAAGCAATTTGGTCAAGGTATGAAATAAAGATAACTGTGAAAATCACCTAGAAAGAAGTCTCATAGCCAAGGAGAATAAAGAAGGAAGAGCGAAGGTGTTTTGAGTCTATTTTGGGGTTGTTCTTCTGTCACACGTGCGAAGAAGAGAGAGATCATCTACTACAAGAAATCCGAGAAGGTTACAATCATCTAAGGTAACTAAATTGGGAGAAGGAGAAGTCAAAGGGAAGCCAAATTATCAAGAAGAAGTATCCTTCTAAAGTAAGGATAGTCAAGGGTCAAAGTTGGTCAACTATATGAGCTAGGGATTTTTATTTAGAGTTAGAAGTTGTAGCCCTAAATCAAGGGGTCGAAATTCTTAAGGATAGTCGAGGAGGAGGAAGAAGCAAAGGGTTTGAATATGGGAAGAAGAGGAAGTTTTGTGTTTTGGTCTTGGAGTGGAAAATAGGTCAAGGGTATTGGTATTGGTATTTGTCAATTGAAGTCTCTATAAGAAGCAGAATTTATTTGGATTTTCATCCCAAGTGGGAGAGGTTTTGGCCCTGGTTGATAACCTACATTGTGTATCTCTTGCCTCTTTATGGTTTATGCATTGGTAACTATTTGATGAAGAAGAAAACTGTAATAACATGAGTAAAAGAAGATTCTAATCTAAGAAGTAAAAATCATTCACAAGCAGTTATCGATTATATAGAAATCACCTAATTGCTATGCCCTAGATTTCTCAACATACACGAGCAACTCTGTAGCAAAGAAGGGGATTGCCTAAACTTGAAATGGTGAATGACTACAAGGAAATGGAGACTTGAATGAAATTTCTATTAAGACATTTATGTCATTCGCTCACTAAGATCATGAGTGTGTATGGGTGTGTCTGATGCAAGCAATTAGTTAAACTTATTACATGTGGAAGTCTTGTGAAGCAAAGGACAACCATGTAAATCAATATTTGGTTGAAGAATTCATTTTTTGAAATGCACGTTTCATTGTGGAAAAGTTAATGGTTGTAAATGAGGTTTTGTTAGTTTTCTAATGTAGATACTACACAGATACCATAAATCTAGAAGTGGATAGACTGTGAAGACACACCATTGTTGAAGGAGTGGGAAAGGAAAAGGACATAAAAAATGATGTTAATATTCAAGAGAAATGGTGCTGATACAACTAGAAGGAAGCAATACACATACTCTTGTAATGAACAAAAGACGATTGGAAGGCAATGTTTTTAAAAAATACATTAGGAATGATGTGCCGCTAAAAATACACATGGGATGGTGTAATGCTGCTAAGAATGACACCTAAAATGGTGTGCAAACCAATGTTGATGTTCCTTTAAGTGGGAAGGGATTGTATGTTCGAATATTTACCAATACTGGGGGGGGTGAGTCAATACTGGGCATTTTTAAACAATTTTAATCATATCATGTAAACATTAAATAGTTGAAAACACCATTAAAAAATGCTTAACATCATAAACAATACACAATATTTTTAGGATGGAAGCCCTTTCGGGAGAAAACCACTGAACAATTTTTAATGTATGTCTTTAAAGATTACATCAACATGAATCTCCAACTTCCAAGATTCTCCAACGATGACTAGAAGGAGGCTCCAACCCCCTTGCCTTATCAGCTACATTGAAATGATGCGCCAACACCCTAATTTTAGTAGCTTCTGTTGAAAAGTATAACTAGGTTCAGTCTTCATAATGATGTGTGTAATTGTGATTTTATGTAATTGATGTAAAAAAGAAAAATAAAATTATTATTGTAATGCTTGTCTCATGGGTTTCATCAGGAAGGAATTATATTTTTAGTAATGGTTCCCATTGTGAGTCCTTAGGATTGATCATAAAGTCAAAGAGAGTCAATGTCATGTATGGAAGGTCCCTTCTTGGGCATGTTACATTTGTATATGAGTCAATGAAAGTGTCAAATAGCCCTCAAAGACCAAGCTCAAGAAACTCCTTCCATTTGGCCTCAAATAATAATGTATTTTCTCCTAAAGTCATGTCGGCACACCATCAATTCAAGTCGGATTATTATGGAGGCTCCAACGATAGGGACACTTGGCCTCATTTTAGTCACAAGTAATTCGGTCAAGGTATAAAGTAGCAAGAATTGTGAAAGTCACCAAGAAAGAAGCATCATAACCAGCGAGAAGAAGGAAGGAAGAGATAAGTTCTTTGGATATGTTTTAGGGTTGTTTTACTCTCACATGTATGAAGGAGAGAGGCATCATCTATTGTAGGAAAGGCCGAAAATATTAGAGACCTCTAAGGCAACCAAATTTAGGAAGAAGTCAAACCAAAAGGTGGTCGAGTTGAAGGAAGAAAGTTTCCTTCTAGAGCGAGGAATATAAAGGGTAAAAGTTGGTCAAACACATACACTAGGGTTTCTGAAATAGAGACAAGGAGTGCAATGTTGAACCAAGGACCGAAAATCTAAAGTATAGCCCAAGTACACAAAAGACAAGCAGTTGGATCAAGTGATGATTTGGGCACGAAAGAGAAGCAGTGAAAGGCAACTTGTGTCTTGGTATTGGAGTGGTAAATAGGTCAAGGGTATTGGTATTGGTATTCTTCAATTCAAGTCTCTATAAGAAGAAGAATTTGTTCGGGTTTTCCTCTCAAGTGATAGAGGTTTTGGCCTTAGCTGATATCCTATATTGTGTCTTGTATCCTTTTGGTTTATGCACTAGTAGCTGTTTGATGAAGAACAACACTATAATAACATAATTAAAATAATATCCTAATCTAAGAAGTAAAAAAATTCACAAGTAGTTATCAATATAAGAGAAATCACCTAATTTCTATGCCATAGATTTCTCAACTTGGTATGAGAGCTAAGGTGACTAAGTCAAGGAAGGGCCTCTTATCAAGGGACACTCAAGGATCAAATATAAAGGAAGGTATGAAATAAAATATCATCTTGAAGTCAAGATCTACAAAGGAAGCATCATAACCCTATATCTAATAATAAATCTACACCAAAAGAAGTCTTGGGATCATCATCAAGAAAAGAAGGCCAAGGCCCTACATCTACTCAAGTTGAAGAGATCTACGAGTCAAGGTAAGCTTGAAGTTTTCAAGATCAAGATCATATCATCTTGAATAAAGTTAAAACCCTAGATCAATCAAAGAAGCATTCCTGGGATCCTCTCTCAATCATTTTGAAGTTGAAGTATCTTGAAGACTATTCATCCAAAGGAAGCTATATCAAAATACATTATCATCAAGGTTATAAGATGATATCTCTCTCTCGTTGAAGCAAGATCCATACCATTGAATACATCATCAAGAATTCATTACTGATATTCATCAACAAAGACTCCACCATCAAAGGATCCAAATAGATCTCACTCTATGTGGGATCAATGATCATTCTTGAAGAAAACTACCTTTATCAAGGAGAAGTTTTCTATCCTCTATATCATCGTCAACATAAAGGAAGAAGCAAGAAGAAGGAGCATCCAATCAAGTAAGTATATTTATGTCCACATCTGAATCTGTCAAAATGTATTTTTTCAAGGAAAGAAACAAATTGGTTAGGGCTTCAAAATATCTTGGATGGAAGAAAATGACATATTTGAATCTCATCGAAAATGAGGTTATGGAACATGTCAAAGGATCAATAACTAAACCAATAAATGAATATTCTCAATCTCTTGCAAAGTATATGAAAGGGGAATTTAGGGCTTAAAGGATTTTCGTAGAATCCATCAAGGATCCCCTCATCCCATATGTATCTAAACTCAAAACTTCAAAAGAAATCTATGACAAACTGGTAGATTTGTATTCCGTAAGCACTGCTGGAGAAGTCATCTCATTAAGGAAAGAAATATACAAGCTGAATATTTCAAGGGAATATGGAATAGCCTTATACTTTATGAGGATATTTGAGATTCGAGATCAACTTCAATATTTGGGAGAAGTCATGTCTGATAGATAAATGACTACAATTGTACTAAATGAACTACCGGAGGAGTGGGCTAACTTTACTTCAAGTATTTATGGGAAGAAAGAAGCTACTCCATTCCAATATCTATGGTCACTATGCAAGATTGAAGAATCTAGACTAAAGGCCAAATCTGATGTAGGAGTAGGTGAGCAAAATCAATCTTATGCTACAAAGATAAGAAGAAAGGGAAAATTTGGAAAGTCTAGTTCTTGGAAAAAAGAAAAGGGACATGGCTAAGATTCAATGCTATGTGTTTCAAGAATATGGGAAATACAAAAGAGATTTTCATAAGATCAAAAAGGAAAATAAAAAAAGAGGAATAGAATTAGCCCATATCACCAAAGAAGTGGAGGAAGCTGAAAAGAAGAAGTCCAAGAAAGAGGAAGTAAGACATCTCTACTATGATTGATATAGTGTTCCTCACCTAAATTCTTTTCAAGTTCCTAAGTATTATTTTGTAATATATGGCGATGACGATTCACTAAGAAATATGATGTGATGCATCATGGCATCATAGAAGCATTGAAAGCAAGAGCTTGAGACATCATCATAGAGAAGCATGAAAGATAGTTGAAATTGAAATCTATGGAATTAAACTAGAGAAGGATACAAATCTTGAGAACCTCATTAAAAACCATAAGTGGCACTTATGGAAAGGAAAGAGTCATCCATAACAAAGATTATCATACATTAGTCAAAAGAAAACATCTTCTAGATGGGTATACTCTAGACCCTCAATATTCTATGATGGAATGTTCATTGAAAGGTTCACTTATCAATAGGGGAAGCAAGTGCTTCATCAAAGAAATCCAACTCGTGGAATTAATGGAAGGATGGTACAATGACATAAGAGATGAAGTAGATCAAGGGATTGAATTTTTTTCAATCAAGGAAGCTACTGAAGAAAGTACGGATGACATAAAAGAAAATGAGGAATGTATGCTTACATTCGATATTGTAGAGTCATGTCATATGGTTGCAGGTAACATGGATAAATGCTCTATCTTAAGAGAATAATCAAAAGGAAGGATCTCCTCCTTCAAAGGGATGCATGAATGCATGGGTCACACATTCACTAGATGAAATCAACATAATATGTCCTCATATGTAATATGAGGTGGTTGAAATTATTTGGAGTAACTTTGATTGGAAGTTATTGGGAATGAAATGTGTAAAACAAAGGAAGGAGGAGATAGTGGAATATGCAACAAGGGAAAAAGGAATTCAACATCTGAGAAACCAAGAGATTTGACCAAGATATCTCCAAGAAATATATGCAGACTCTGATGAAGTTTGAAAAAGAAAGAGACCCTTGACAATATATATATTTGGGATATGTGTCGATATGTATGCAGGATACTGATGTAAACTGGAAAATGTCATTATGAAATGCCATCACAAAGGTAATTTTGATTTAATGTTCATTCCTTTATTTTTGACAATATATGATGGGCTTATGCAGGGCTTCTGAGGGAAGAGCTATTGATGCCTTCCACTGCTATTGACCATGTAGTAGGAGGGAAGTTCCTTAAGGAAACATGGCATGAACGAAGGCCATATATGGACTGATGAATCACTTTATGATGATGACATTAATAAATCATAGATGAAAGTGATGGATGGTCTGTGCCCTACGAAAAAGTTCCAAAATATGAAGACTCTTGAATAATGAAAATAAGTTCATGAAATCATGAGGAGTTCTTAAAGCAATTGGTTGTCCCATCATCTTCACCTGAGGAGCTTCTATATGTCTAATTAAGAGGGAGTACTGAAACAAGTTTCTTACTTGGAAGAAACTTGGAAGAAAAATTCCTAAGCTAAGAGGGAGCTTAAGTACATTCCTTCCCCAGGAATGAGTACATTCCTTTATTGAAATATATATGTCCTCCCTAATTAAGAGGGAGAGATAGACACATAATTCTTGTCTTCACTTAGGAAGATATAATGGAGGATTGGATAAACGTATGACACCCGATGCTCTTTGAGGATGAGTTGGGGAATCCAAGATAAGAGTAGTCGTAGAAGACCAATAATCTTTGAAAACTGGGAATCCAAGATAAGAATAGTCCTAGTGGAACACACCCTGAGAACCTGGGTGGGGTATGTTCTGAGAGAGACAATGATGAGGGTGTCTATACATCATTGGTATCACCAACATTGAGCTCAAACATCATGGAGAGATAGAGCTGTTAGTAAAGGCATTTCTATGTGACAATGCTAGTTGATATATATGATGCTAAACATATGGGTTACCACTATGACCCTTCTTATGAGAATTCTTTATATTAAAAATGACCAAGTACCATTATGAATACCTCCCTAGTTAAGAGGGAGTGTTGAAAATATAATGACATGTGTAATTGTGATTTTATGTAATTGATGTAAATAAGAGAAATGAAATTATTATTGTAATGGTTGTCTCATGGGTTTCATAAGCAAGGAATTTTATTTTTAGTAATGGATCCCATTGTGAGCCCTTAGGATTGATCATAAAGTCAAAGAGAGTCAATGTCATGTATTGAAGGACCCTTCTTGGGCATGTTACATTTGTATATGAGTCAATGAAAGTGTCAAATAGCCCTTAAAGACCAAGCTCAAGAAACTCCTTCCAATCAACCTCAAATACTAATGAATTTTATGCTAAAGTCATGTCGGATCACCCTCATTTCAAGCCAACTTATTATGGAGGCTCCAACGACTATAAATAGGGTAAGTTGGCCTCATTTCAGTCATAAGAAATTCGGTCAAGGTATGAAGTAGTAAGAAGTGCGAAAGTCACCAAGAAAGAAGCCTCATAACTAATGAGAAGAAGGAAAGAAGAGAAAAGTTCTTTGGATTTCTTTTAGGGTTGTTTTACGGTCACATGTGTGAAGGAGAGAGGCATCATCTACTACAGGAAAGGCCAAAATATTGCAAACCTCTAAGGAAACAAAATTCAGGAAGAAGTCAAGTCAAAAGGTAGCCGAGTTGAAGGAAGAAAGTCTCCTTCTAGAGCAAGGAAGATAAAGGGTCAAAGTTGGTCAAACACATGTGCTAGGGTTTTTGAAATAGAGACAGGGAGTGCAATGTTAAATTAAGGACCAAAAATGTAAAGTATAGACGAAGTGCAAAGAAGACAAGCAGTTGGATTAAGTGATGATTTGGGCATGAAAGAGAAGCAATGAAAGGGAACTTATGTCTTGGTCTTATTCGTCAATTGAAGTCTCTATTAGAAGAAGAATTTGTTCAGGTTTTCCTCTCAAGTGAGAGGGTTTTGGTCCTGGATGATAGCGTATATTATATGCCTCTTGTCTCCTTTTGGTCTATGCATTGTTCTCTATTTTATGAAGAATAAAACTATAATAACATAAGTAAAAGATCCTAATCTAAGAAGTAAAAATCATTCACAAGCAATTATCAATAGAAGATAAATCACCTAATTTCTATGCCCTATATTTCTCAAGAAATTCAAGTGGAATGATGCTCCAACACCCGATTGACATCAATCCTCTGCCCTATCACCACCCTTCCACACTAAACTGTTCTCAGGCTTCAACTTGAAGAAGACTTCAATCTTTGCCTTAGACCACCTTGTCATTGTCTCTATCAGTTATTCCAAATACAAACCCTATCTCACCAATTCTGCTCAATATGTATTCATGTCTCTGTCAAAACCTAGCAACACCAGGTCTTAGTCATACAAATTATTTAACAGTAGCAACATGCATACAATTAGGGCAATTAAAAACCTCTTTCTATTCATAAACACAGAGGCAATGCTAGCACAAACATTGTCCTCTCAGCTCAACTAGCTCGGCAGTAGCAACCATTATCTAACTGGTAGCCCTTCAAAGAACACTCTCAACATCAACTGCATATATTATTGCATTGTCAAACATTATCTCAAGACATACAAAGTGACAACTCAAGTAAATATATGACAATACTAGGCTTAGCAATGCTTCATGCACATATACATCAATAATGTCATACACTGATCATGACATAGCCAACACTCTCTCTATATTCAATGGAAAATCATTTCTACAATACAAACCCTATCAGTATACTAATTCATTCATACATGGCATCAATATGTTTTAAACTCAAAATGAGAACCAACCATGACAATTTAATCCTCAATTTTGTGAGGAACCATCAACACCTTGTCATTCTTAATAACTTTAGCAACAAACACTTGTGATAAAAAATAATTACAATCTTGCCACAACAATAGTATAGGACTCATACTCAGTCTCACTGACAACATTAATAACCCTATGCATATAAACAAGAGTAATATTGAAATATATCACTAAGCTCGAGTACAAACAATGTTAGAGATCTACACCATACAAACTGTTAATTTGGGTTCCAATAATGATCAATGTAAGAGTCATATAGATTGAGCATAGAAAGGAAAACAACAAGGTTAATCTAGCAAATGAATCAAATGAAACACCAAATATTCCCAATCTTCATGATAGTACAATAAGAATCCAATCAAACAAATTCAGCCACACATACACAACCAACCCCAAAGCTACACACACACTACAAAATATCAAGCGATTATATCATAGATAAGAATAATATAAATGTCATGCAATTAGATCAAGCTTGGTTTGCAGGACCTTGTTATTGTACTATTGTTTTGT
Organism: Pinus taeda; assembly: GCA_000404065.3. Classification (NCBI taxonomy): domain Eukaryota; kingdom Viridiplantae; phylum Streptophyta; class Pinopsida; order Pinales; family Pinaceae; genus Pinus; species Pinus taeda. The sequence continues at coordinate 71,514 of APFE031126174.1, read as the reverse complement.
AACCAGGTCAAACTAGGCCTTAATAAATTCAAATATCCCCTTCCTCTCCAGCCTAAATGGATTAGACTTGGTGCTAACTTTGGCCTTGATACGAAAGCTCGATTTTCAACAGATCCAAATTAAGTCTCCTAATTGCAGCCTTCTCATGTGGCTTGTAGGCCTTCTTCTCTGGCCTAAAATAGGAATTTTAAAAGCGATCCCTCTCTCAAGATCTGAATGGCCCTAAAACAAATCTTAGACCAAGTCTTAGACAATCCAAAATTTTCTCAGGAGAGGCCTCAAAGCAAGCCAAATATTACACTTAAAAGATGCCCTCAAATATTCCACAGACAAGCAATTGCATGCATTTACTTCTGCCTCAAATAGGTTTGAAAGAGGCATCAAAAACAGATTTGGAAAATAAGGTCCTCTGATTTGCCTTAGATAGTTTAACCTTCCATAAACCAAAATTCCCCTCAGAAATGGGCCTTAGGCATGCCGAAAAGTTCCTCAGAAGGGGCCAGGAAGGGGGGGTGGGGTTTAGGCGAAGACTTCTTTAGATTGGCCCCAGACTAGACAAAATTATGCCTTAGGAGGTTCAAATTTGTCTCAATGAATAAACCTCAAGAACTCAACTCCACCTTAAAGAAAAACACCATGCAAAAGATGAACCATAAAGCACAAAAACCCTTAGAGAAATCAGCCTCCTTCTTAAAATGTGCATGCTACGTTAACCGTAGGAAATATCTGACAAGACAATTCTTGAAAAATTCTTAATTTTTAAGGGAAACCAAGAGCCCTATATATACACAAGGAGGGAAGGTCAAGAGGGGGGCCGAATTGCCCTTAAACCCATGGAGCCAACTTCATTTCACATAAACATATAATTCTATAAATTTAATTTTTGTATGTCCAACTATAAACCTTCTTTGGAAGCTGATTTGACAAAGAATATTTCTTTTTTTGAGGCTGATTAGATCAATACTTGTAACAACCAAGATCAATAAATATTTATTCAATTTTTATGCCAAAATTTGGACCAAAAAAATCATTTAGATTTGGACACCATGACCACACTTTTGGGGTTTCAACTTTGAGAAGATATATCTCCTCAACCATGAGGAGTTATGTGGCTTGTCACCTATAATTGGAAATAACATGATGAGTACTATTAGATGATGATAGTCTTTCTTGCAAACTCACAGATCTTCCCATACATTTACCTCATCAAACATGTGGCATCTTGATCACATTGCCGAGGATTCTATGCTTTGCTATAAGCTTGTTTTCTTTCTTCCAAGGCTTCTTGTGTTGCTTTGTGTAGCTTGGGAGGTACTTGCACAACCCCTGGGGTACTGGGTTTGTGAGGAGTTGACCCAGAAAAGTGGTTTGTGGGAAATGTACCCAAGTGGTGGGTTTTGGACCCAAAGTTGTGGGTGAAAGGCCAAGTGGAGAAATCAATATTTAATTCATTGAGAGCATGAGGGTAATCCTTGAAGGGCTAAGGGGAACCTAGGGCTTCAATGTGAAGGTAAGGGTCAAGTGAAATTAATTTTATTCCTTAAAGAAATGGTGTTTAAGAAAGAATGGCTTAGGTTGGCTTGAGTGAAATAACATGAGCCTTAGTGAGATGCAAACCCACCTTGAACATTATAGGGAGTGACAGGGAGTTCGTTTGGAATCATTCCAAGCACATCATTCATGTGAATTTTCACAAGAAGGAAGTGCGAATACCTTAGATAGCTACAGGATCTAAAGAAGGACGAAGTGGAGCTTTGATGGTTTGTCTCAAGTCTGAATTGAAAGCCAAGTTTATGCCTAGGTATGAAGACATGTTTGTATGATTTTTTGTGCCTTGTGTAGGTTAATTCTGTGAATGATTTGGAGGTATAATTATATGGTTCATGCCCTAGTTCATGGCTGCTTTAGTGTATGTACAATCACCCAAGTTCTGCCCTAGAACTCTGCCCTTAAGACCATGACAATTTTCTCTTGATTTCTGTGCATGATAGAGAAAGAAAAGACCTTGAATAAAGTGACAAGAGGTATGTCTTGTCATTGTAATGAGGGCCTTATATCTCTAACATCAAGCGAGCTAGTTCAGGAATCAAGTGAGACCGATTTGTGTCTCTGAGTTAGGGTAGTGGTGCAATGTAGGGTAGGAATGAAGGGGTTGTCATAGAGTGAAGTGTTAAGGCCAAATTTGTGGAGAAAAGTGTTGGAAGTGGAGTTTTGTCCATAGGAGTTTTGGAAAAAAGTAAAGGAGCTCTAAGTTATGTATAATTTGTGGGGAGAAATTCAGATGTGTGGGCTCCCTTGTGTACCCTATGGACAATCATCTTGGTGAAATAAGGAGGTTGTTATGCTAAGGATTGATATTTTGGAGCAGCTAGAAGTCAGTTAAGAGGGTTGAATTGGGAAGCCTTAGTTCAGTGATTTGGGTGTGAAAAATCAATGATAAGTGGGTTGTGCATGAAGTCCCTAAGAGTAGGAATATTGGTGGACCAACAAGGTTGCTAGAGGGAAGTTTTTTGAGCCTATGTTCAATCATTCTAGTAACAACTAGGAGATTGATAAAGGAATATTGATCAACTAAATATGCAAGCATTCTGAAGTTTCATAACTACTTGTGAGCAGCAAAAGAGGTGGAAAAATGCATGCTAGGTGTTCAAGGTACGTGGATTGAAAGGGCTGATTTGATATATCCTTTAACAAGTAATTCAAGTGTATCTTGTTCCGGATAGACTGGTAGTCATAATTTGTTGACTCAAAGTGCTAGTTTTTCTTGTATTAGGGTTAATTGTAAGGGCCATGATCCGTGGTACGGGAGATCTATGTTTTTTGTATTAAAGTTTGTAATATAAAAAATTTTGGGTTAAAAAACGTCTTTTGTACTACATTGATTCACCGTTGTACGTTTTTCATTGTGCGAGTGTTGTGGCGTTTCGATTTGTTTATGATCATGTTCTTAGACATAGACCTATAGTTAATGTGCAGTGGAAAAATAAATATATTGTCCATTGGTACTTCCAATCAGTGCAATCCACTAACATATATTAAAAACATTCAAGATAAAGCATTCATTGTTTCCTTCACTGCTTCCAAGGAGGATGTATTCATGGTTTACTTTGACATTAATCACAACATCATTGAAAAATATCCCCCTTATTCATTGATGGAAACACTCAAATCCCCCTGCTATTATTTATCCCCCTGTCTCCATGCTTCTAATCTTCCTCTCTTGATTTCTCTCTCCCTTTGATATCAATAGAAAAGGGTAACTCCCCTTGATGAAGTATCTCCTATGACTTTATGCAATTTTCCTTTCTCCCTCTATCTCACTGTTCCATTCACAACTTGCTTTTCTGATTTGACCTATTAATGACTTCTTCAATTATTCCAAGCTTGATATTGAAGTGCCATAAATTGTTCATGCTTTTCAAATATGATGCTCTGCAGTACACAAGGCTGACTAATTTGCCTCTTTTATGTTCTAATGACTTCTTCAAATATGTTGTAATAGATATTCCTACCTGAATATATACTTATGCAATCATGAACTATTGAACAATACTTGAATAAATCAACTCCTCTGACACAAGACAAATATTTCATCAAACCACCATGAATAACCTTCCCAAATCAAACTGTTTGAAGGATAGATCTTTAATTTCATAATCACTGCTACTTAGACTCCCCCTCTTCAGTATTCATAATATTGGGTGTATCCAAGCTGGATTATTTAGAATGATATATGAACCTACTCTATTGTAGGACCATTATTTTGGATGCTCACATCTTCTTTATGGTCTTGTGATTTTACAAATCCCGCGAGCATGACCTATGGGATTTATTCATTCACCCATTCTCCTAGCTTTTGTTTTCTTCTCCAAACCTTCTTATACCTAATATAAAAGTTCTCCTTCATGGAAGACTTCATTATGGTTCTTCAATAACAAGCCATGTGTCCATAATTATGGCATTTGAAGAATTTTACATGATGCTTGAATGGTAAAATAAATGATGTATATTCTCTATTGATGAAACCATTTGGATATCTGTCTTGTGTTCGTACAAATTTTCTTCCATGGTTTTGATAATGAACTTGATAATCATCCCTGTCATAAGCTTTGCAATCCCTAGCCTTATGCCCGAAATTTGAACATGGAAAACAATAACCATTAAACATACTAGGATACTTGGATGAAATGGATTACCTTGATGTTGTTTATCTTCTGAAGGCATTCTTCCTTAGAGGAGGTTCAACCCTTTGTTTATCCTTGTCCTTTATTGCCTTAACATCACTTTCAATCTTCTTCTAGCTTCTACTTTGATTTATACTTTGAAGGATAATGACATGCGTTTCTTCAACCTTACTCTTTGGGGGCTTGGAACTTGTGCATTTATTGCATGGAACTTCACTGTATTTTACCTTCATATTTAAGAGAGCAATTTCTTGTTCCTTTTCATCAATGAAATGATTCTTCTTTTCAACATCATGCAATTTCTCATTTTTCCATTCCTTGAGCTTGTTTATTTTGGCTAGAGCAGGATCATGTTTCTTCTCTTTTTTTTTAGTAAAATTTTCCTCAAAGTCTTGAACCTGGATTTCCAAGTTTTTTTCTCTCTTTTCTACCTCCTCTACTTGAAGTCTTACGAGGGAAACTTCTTATTTAGTACATAATTTTTCTTCTTTGTTTTTCTAAGATCACTGAAGGCATTGATCAATTATCTCTCCATGTCCACTACTCCTTCTTCACTGTCATTTGGTTATTTTATCTAAGTATCTACTCTATCATGATCATCCTCATCTTGATGTACATGCTTCTTCAAGTAGAGATTTTGAAGCTTCTCCCAAAGATGTTTGATAATAATTGACCCATATTGGATTTCACATAATCTAGCAAGGCACTTAAAATGACATTCATTTCTTTTGTATTGCACCTTCTTGATTCATTGGTAGATGTGTTTCCAGAAATAACTTAATACCATACATAATATCCAAGGGCTCTCAAATAATCTTCCATTGTACCTTTCCAAAATCCATAGCTTATTTCAACGAACAAAGGAACTGGACTAACCTGTTTCCCTTTATTAGTTGTAATAGATTCTAAAACTAGCGGAATACCAAAAAATTCCTATTATCATTTGTATGCATGATTCCTTGACTTTCCTATCTCTGTTCTCCTAAGATCTACCTTCCAATTGTTGCGATGCAACTGAAGGAACCTGCTATGATGCCAATTGTTGGAATATTTTCAAATACTGAGAGGGGGAGTGAATCAATATTGGGTGCTTTTTAACAATTTTAATAATTTCATGTAAACATTAAACAATTTAAAATACCATTCAACAATGCATAACATCAAAAACAATACAGAAGATATTTTTAGGTGGAAATCCTTTCAGGAGAAAAACCACTGAATTCTTTTTAATATGTCTTTAAAGATTAGGTCAATAGGAAGCTTCATTCTAAGATTCTCCAGCAATGACTGGAAGGAGGCTCCAACCCCTTGGTTTTATTAGCTCCAACTGAAAGGATGTACCAACATCTTGATTTTACCAGCTCCAACACCTTTCTAGCATCAATCTGCTACCGTAGCATCACCCTGCCACCCTGAAGTGTTCTTAGCCAACCTGAAGGAGACTTCAATCTTCGCCTTGCACCAACCTACAACTCTAAAAATAGAAGATAGATGAATAAGATTTGGCACTGTATCTGTCAACTCTTCCAAATACAAACACTATCTCAACAAAACTGCTCAAGACATATTTGTATCTCTGTCAAACCCTAGCAGCATCAAGGCCCAATCATAAAAATTATTTGATAGTAGCAACATGCATACAATAATGACACTACGAAACCTATTTTTGTTCAACAATACATTACCCATGGCAACAATTGTACAAACATTTTCCTCTCATCTCAACCAACTTAATGATAACAAACATTCTCTAACTGGTATCCCTTCACTCAACACACTCTCAACATCAGTTACATATATTCTTGCATTGCAAAGCACTTAGCTCAAGACATACAAGGAAACAACTTAAGGAAATAGATGACAACACAATTAGGTTCAACAATGCTTGCACATATGCATTAATAGTATCATACATCGACCATGACAGACAAAAATCTCTCTCTCTATATTCAATGGAAAATCCTTTCTGAAATACAAACCCTAACAATATACCAACTCAACTATACATGGGACCAATATGTGCTAAACTCAAAATGAGCACTAGCCATGACAATTTAATCCTTAGTTAAATAAGCATCCATCAACACTTTGTCATTCTAATTAGCTGTAGTAATAAACCCCTATCATCAACAATAAGCACAATCTTTCCACAACAATAGTATAGGACCCATATTCAGTCTCACTGACAACATTAATAACCTTGTGCATACAAACAATAATACTCCTAAAATGTATCACTCAACTCCAATACAAACAATGTCAGAGACCTGCACAATACAAACTGTTAATATGGTTTTCAACACTGATCAATGTAAGAGTCTAACACTCTTGTCTTCATAATTATAAGGTCAACACCAAATGGATCACCATGTGCTCAAACCTTCATTGAGCATAGAAATGGAAACAAAAACATCAATGTAGTAAAAAAAATCAAATGAAACACCAGTTGTTCCTAGCATTCATGCATATTACTATAGGAATAAAATCAAACAAATTTAGTCACACATAGAAAACCAACCCCAGAGCTGCACACACAATACAAATTCTCAAACAATTATATCAAATATCTGAACAATATAAATGTCATGCAGTTGGCTCAAGTTTGGTTTGCAGGACCCTGTTATTTTGCAACCATGTCAAACTAGGCTTTAATAACCTTCAAAGGTCCCCTTCCTCTGCGACCTAAATTTATTAGACTTGTTGCTAACTTCAACCCTAATGTGAAAGGTCAATTTACCCATAAATATGAAATTTCCTGTTAGGTCCTTATACTACTAGTGTAACCCCTTATTGTTATTAGTACAACCCCCTTATTATATTGTTGTGCCCATGTAGTCCCCATATTGTTATTATTGTGCCCCATAGAAACCCACTATTGTTATTATTGTGCCCTTATATTATTATTTTTATGTCGGCTCTGGTATATTATGACCCCTTAGACTCCTATATATAGAAAGGAGGTCTTGTGATTTGTATCATCTAAGAATTGTTCATTTGTGTAATGTAAAGGAGGTTTCCCTCTCGAAGAGGCTTATTTCTAAGGCGTTGATCTATCTTTTCTATCTTTTTGTGAGCTGGGTTCATAACATTTGGTATTAGAGCTTTGGATTCTAGGGTTTCACTGCTCCAAACATGTTATCGTGGTATTTTCGCTATAACTTGTTTTTGCGACGTTTCAGAATCTAAAAAAAACCCATTTGAGAAGAAATCTAGATGAACTGCGCGTTCGAATTTTAGATCTTGTCTCACTATATTTTCAGAGATATGATATGAGGAAGTTAGGGTTTTTGCAAGCTCCAAAATTTCATCTAAAATAGGTCATCATGGTATTTTTGCTATAACCTTTTCGCTACGAAGTTTCAGAAGCTAAAGCAAAAACCCATTTGAGAAGAAATCGTTATGAATCTCAGGTCCAAATTTCATATCTTGTATCGCTATATTTTTGGATATATGATCTGAGGAAGTTAGGGTTTTTTAGACTCCCGAATTACATCCTAAACAGGTGACCTTGGGAAAATCGTCATAAAGTTCTCTCTGAGAAACAAATTGAAATTTCGTAATAATTTACTAAAAGAGGATGGACTGTAGTTTTCTATGCATTATTTTCAGATCCGAAGGTCAAAACAGTGACACGTGGCACATCGTATAAGTTTGCTCTACTGAAACATTATATAATCAGGTCATCTTAGGAGATTGGGCATAACTCTTTCTTGGAGAATCAAATTCTGATCAGACTTGCAGGGTTAGAAAGAGGACCCAGAGGGCTACTGCAAGAGAAAATTTTAGAACTTTGAGATCCGAAAGTATAGAGTTACAGTCATTTGAAGATCGAGCGCCTGAAATCAAGAAAAGGCGATATGAGGAAGTTTGATGGAAAGGATCCAGTAAATTGGATACTACAGATGAAGCAATATTTTGATCTACATGGTGTACCACTGTTACAAAAGGTATGTATTGCATCTTCATATTTAGAACCGGATCAACTTTATGGTATAAAGGGCTTTGTTCTTGTAAACAACTTGTTACATTGTTAATTTTCACTGAGGAAATGATAGCACATTATGAGGATACAAAGAGCAACACCTTCTTTAGAGCAACACCACAACAATTGGAAGAAAAAAGAGAAAAAGGGCTTTGTTACAAAGTGGAAAGAAAAGTTATGGCAACAAGGAAGTCTACCCCTCACAACTATAAATATGGAAGTGTTGTTTCTCCTAGCCTTCCACAACTTACAAGGGTTACACTACAACAATTGGAAGAAAAAAGAGAAAAAGGGCTTTGTTACAACTGTGATAACAAATACATTAAAGGTCATAAGTGTGTTGAGAAGAAATTATTTTACATTGATTTTGGAGAGGAGGAAGAAAAGGATCAAGAAATGTCAAAAGAAGAGTATATACACCAGGAACCAACTCCAAAGAAAGAAGAAATGAATCCGACCATATCTTGTAAAGCATTGGAAAGAATTACCACTCCTAAAACTCTCAAGATAGAAGGACATATCAAGAAGAAAAAGGTTCAAGAAGTGAAAGATCACATTGAGAAAGAAGAAATGAATCCAACCATATCTTGTAATTCATTGGAAGAAATTACCACTCCTAAAACTATCAAGATAGAAGGACATATCAAGAAGAAAAAGGTAAGAGTGCTGATTGATTCAGGTAGTACCCATAATTTTATTAATTGTAAGATAGCCAAGGAATTGAATTGCTTCCTCTATTCAGCACCAGAGTGTCAAGTGATGGTTGCAAGTGAAGGAACCATAAATTTCTCTGGAAAGTGCCATAATATCAAGCTATCCATGGGAGAATATGTATTGAATAGCCCAAT
>APFE031126174.1:0-62480 GCA_000404065.3 Pinus taeda | reverse complement strand
GCCCAATTCTTTCCATTCCAATGGGTGGTGCTGATGTTTTACTAGGAGTCTAATGGCTACAATCTTTGGGTACGATAGCTTTTAATTTTCAAGAACTTTTCTTGAAATTTTTTTTGGGAAGGAAAGGAAGTTGAATTGAGGGGTATCGAAGGAAAACCTGGAAAGATAAACAACTCTAACAACATGAAAAATATTCTAAATAAAGAACAACGGGATGTAATTGCACAATTATGTTCACTAGTGGATCCCACATCGAAATCATGTCTTTCTCCTGATCTCCAAAACGTTTTGGACAATCATTCCAAGGTATTTGAGACTCCCAAAGGCCTCCCACCTTTTCGTGATCATGATCATGCTATTCATTTGATTCCATGAAGTGTTCCTCCAAACATCAGGCCTTACACATATCTATATTCCCAAAGGAATGGGAACTCATTCAAAAGTTGTAGAAGATCCCAGTTCAAACAATATTGCGAGAACTTGTCAAGGAAGGAAAAATCATATGAACCTGAAGCAATCACAGAATCGAGAGAACAAAAGCTATGAAATAGATCAATTTCAGAGTATCTCATCAAGTGGAAGAACTTACCCGCTGAAGATTCCACATGAGAAGACAAGAATTTATATAGAAGCATCAAGAACTACTCAAGCGTTGAGGACAACACTTTTTGAAGGAGAGGGGCATGTTAGGTCCCTATACTACTAGTGTAACCCCTTATTGTTATTAGTACAACCCCCTTATTATATTGTTGTGCCCATGTAGTCCCCATATTGTTATTATTGTGCTCCATAGAAGCCCACTATTGTTATTATTGTGCCCTTATATTATTATTGTTATGTCGGCTGTAATTATATTATGACCCCTTAGACTCCTATATATAGAAAGGAGGTCTTGTGATTTGTATCATCTAAGAATTGTTCATTTGTGTAATGTAAAGGAGGTTGCCCCCTCGAAGAGGCTTATTTCGAAGGCATTGATCTATATTTTATATCTTTTTGTGAGCTAGTTTCATAACATTTTCAACAGATCCAAATTAGGTCTCCTAATTCCGGCCTTCTCTTGTGGCTTGCAAACCTTCTCTTATGGCCTAAAATAGGAATTTTCAACTCTAATACACAAAAAATACAATGGAATTACTGCAACCCCTCTCTCAAGATTATAATGGTCCTAAAATAGACCTCAAACCAAGTCTTATACATTCCAATATTTTCTCAGTAGAGGGATGAGATAAAAACAAATATTACACTTAAAATATGCCCTCAAATCTACCACATACAAGCAAATGTCTTTACTTTGCCTTATATAGGCTCAAAATAGGCTTTGAAACAAACCTATAAGTTTCCTCAGACCTTAACCTTCCATAGCATGAAATTCCCTTGAGGAACAAGCCTCAGGTAGGCCAAAAAGTGCCTCAAAAGGGGGGGGAATACTGCCTTAGATTGGCCTCACACTAGACGAAATTAGGCCTTAGGGAGTTTGAATTTTATCTCGTAGAATAATCCTTAGGAAATCGAATTTTCCTCAATGAATAATTCCATGCAAAAGATACACCATAAAGCACAAAAATCCTTAGAGAACTCAACTTCCTTCTTCAAATATGCATGTCACCTTAGCTCAGAAAATATTAGACAAATAAATGCTCTAAAAATTCTTGATTTTGAAGGGAAAAAGAGTGCCCTATATATACGCAATGAGGGGAGCTCAAGAGTGGGGTCAAATTTCCCTTAAACCCATGGAGCCAACCTAATTGTAGCTAAACATATAATTCTATAAATTTAATTTTTGTAGGGATGGCTATAAACCTTCTTTGGAAGCCAATTTCACAAAGAATATTTCTGTTTTTGAGACTAATTAGATCAATACTTGTAGTAGATAAGACCAATAAATATTTATTCATTTTTTATGCCAAAAAATTGACCAAAAACATCATTTAGATTTGGACACCATGACCAAACTTTTGGGGCTTCAAATTTGAGAAGGCACATCTGCTCAGCCATGAGGATTTATGTGGCATGCCACCTACCATTGGAAAATGCATGACAAGTGCTATTAGACGATGAGAGTATTTCTTGTAAATTCATGGTTCTTCCCATACATTTACCTCATCAAATGTGGGATATTTTGGTCACATTGCTAGGCATTCTAGACTTTGCTACAAGCTTCCTTTTCTTTCTTGCAAGGATTATTTTCCATTGGTACTTCCAATGGGTGCAATCCACTAACATATATTAAAAGTCTTCAAGATAAAGTGTGGGCCTTGTTTCCTTCACTGATTCCAAGGAGGATGCATTCATGGATGACTTTGACATCAATTACAACACCATTCAACATTGTAACACTCTAACCATTAATCAGAGCCACATATATTGTAATTGTAATTAATTATGTTAATGATGCCTATGTGGGCATGAAAATGCAAATGGGTTAAAGGAATCATAATGATTGTACTTACATTTTAATAAAACCTAATGAAGAAGGGGGGCCTTGATATAGAGCATGAGAAGTGATGAGAAGGGAGGGAAGTGAACAAAAGGGATTTATGGAATTAATCCTTTCTAATAAATTTTTTGGTTAAGCCAAATATTCATAAAGTCTAAAATTGTAAAATTTTCCAAGAAAGTATTTAATGGGAAGGATGTGGTAGTAACTTCCATATTTATGGAATTAATCCATGAGAAGTGATGAGAAGGGAGGGAAGTGAACAAAACGGATTTATGGAATTAATCCTTTCCAATAAATTATTTGGTTGAGCCAAATGTCATAAAGTCTAAAATTGTAAACTTTCCCAAGAAAGTATCTAATGGGAAGGATGTGGTAGTAACTTCCATATTTATGGAAATAATTGGGTTGCACCCCAATTTTCTTATCTAAAGTATGGGAACAGTACCATTCAAATACTTATGGGGTCTAACCAGAAACTTCTTATATGACCATGATTGATATATCTGGCACAAAATCCATCAAAGAAGATGAAACTCATGAAGGATAGGGAGAGGGGGGACTGAGTTGAGCACCAAGTGGGGGTGTGTGAGATAGGGTAGCATGTGCATCCATGAGCATGAGCATGGGAGGATATTATGTTGAAAGGAAATGAAAACATAGACACATCAACCTGCGTGTAAACTGTGATTCACCTACTTTGGTGGGAGAATTCAGTATGAAATTCTTTTAACCTAAGTTAGAAGTTCATGAAATTTTTGAGGAAATTGTTTGATATAAGTGTTAAAAGAATGATAAAGGGGAAGTACCAAGGGATACTTGAATTAGTGAAGGATTCAGTTTGTATTGTGCAAGCCCATTGAATTAACATGGTGAATGATTACATGCCTTGGCTTAGTAGGATAAAAGACAATGTACTAATTTCAATGTGGATGAAGGAGAACATGCTTCATCCTTACACCACTAGTAGCCTAAGAGAGAATTTCCCTTTGGGTTCTTTCTATGCAGAATAGCTAGGAAACCACCCATAAAAAATGGAAAAAATATGGGCTTAGTGGGATTTCAAGAGAATTGATGAGTTTTAATTGATGAAAGAGAATGTCCTTCATGACTCCACCTTATAATGCCTGATTGAGATCTTCCGTAATGGCTTCATGGTTTGGCTCATACATTAGATAATTTTTGAGCTAAAAAATGGGCCTCAAAACAAAAATGTACAACAAAAATAAACTTTATAAGAACTAGTAGGATTCAATATTTGATGTCAACCATGGGGGATGTTCACGATTTTGCAATAAAAAGGTAAAAAGGTAAAAAGTTCAAAAATAAAAAATAAAAAAACTACTTTTTCAACTCTTATTTTCAACTTATCTCCCTACAATTTTACTCAAATTTCAAGCGGGAGCACTCGTTGGATGCGGAATTAAATTTTTCATCCAAGGAGTACATGTTTCATACTTTTGATCGACCCTACTACACAAAAAATATGAAATACATGAAAAACGTGATTGCAATCACATTTTTCATGTATTGCATATTTTTCGTGTAGTATGGTCAATAGAAAATATGAAACATGGGTACACCTTGGATGAAAAATTAAATTCCGCATCCAACAAGTTCTCTCGCTCAAAATTTGAGTAAAATCGTAGGGAGATAAGTTGAGAATACGAGTTAAAAGAGTAGACTTTTTTTTCCCTGCAAAACTTGATGATGTAATCTAATCTTATTTTATTATTTCCACTATTATTTTATGTTAGGCCCATTTTATACCTCAAAATTTTTCTAATGGGTGGCCAACTGCAAAGCATAGAATAAACAATTAAGCCTATGTTGGGGCAGGACATAAATCACTCTTCATTAGTTGTAGGTAACATTTGATCTTGATTAGATAAGTGCCCTCATGGAATTTAAATCCATGGTGTAAATCATATTTATTGAAATAGAAATGATGATTGATAAACTATGTATATCTATGTGCTTTCTTATTAAATGGATACCCTATTCTATGGGATACATGTTTATGATATGAGATGGTAAATTTGGCTATGATGACTAGGTAATATTCACATGCTTTCCTATTGAACTTAATGCAATCTTATGGTGTGATTTCATGATTTTTAGCATGAGAGTGAGAGATACTTAGTCCTTATTAAATTTAATGTTTATCATTGTAACATGAATTTTTGATAGAAATATGTATGAATGAAAAGACAAGGGAGTTACCCCTCAACCTCTTGGATAGTTAGGATGGATGGTTAGTTGTGTAAGACTCTTAGTGAGTCTCAACCTAGACAACTTGGTCTACTGAAGATAGGCCAAAGAATCTCTGAATCTATTATTTATAGTCAAAGGGTCCTATTGATGATGTGGATCTATATGCAAGAGTAAAATCTTTGATTGTAAAGTGATGACTTAGAGAAAGGAATTTAAACATATCATCTAATGTAAAATGTTAAAGAGTTCACTTAAGTAATTTTGAACTGTTGAAAAGTTGGATGAAGGATTAAAGTGGGATTTTGTGGCTTTTTAGTGATTGTGATTGGCCTTTGCTAGGAAAACTATGGGATTGAATAGCCACGTTATATCCTTGCTTTGAATATCTATCAGTTGGAAGGTATCTGTGTTTGGGATAAGAACGATTGAAGGCCCTAAATGTGGGAAACATATGAATAGTGGCCTCCTTTGACTCCTTTGAAGAAAGTCTTGGTAAATGGTTGTGAGATGAAGGATTTTGGATACCTTCATGGTTGGTACTTCATGAATCCTTTGGACAAGTTTATTTACCATTGAAGTCACTTTTAATATGGAGATTGATTTTGAAAATTTTGGGATTGGAGGTTTTATACTTAGCCCCTAGTCACATGGATTGGTCGGGGCCATGACAAAGAGCTCAACTACAAAACGGGATTAAGTGAAAAATTCCTTTATTCTACAAGGTATACATGAAAACACTCAGTTCTTTCAGTGGCTATTGTCCCAATGATCCCTTAACTATAATGTCTTTAAGTCATAAGGGAGAGATGTATGAATCTCACTGGTTTGTTAGCATGTTAATGGGAATACTAGTTGATGGAAATGTGTGTTCCACTAGTTCATGATCCATTAAGTAAATCAGACCAAATTAGATTGGAGATGCATTATGTATCTCAATGGCATGGTGGACCAGTTAAGGTAATTTCCTATTGATGAAAAAGTGGAGTTACAATAGTTTACGATCTGTTGAATGGACTAGGTGAAAAGGGATGAAATCTAGAATATTTTAAGAGCCATGGATTAACACCAGATTCTGTTAAGTGCGAGAGATGGAAAATTAGGGTTTTTTTGGGAGCAAAATTTTGGGTAACTAGAGAAATAAGAAGGAGAGGGATCTATTAAAAAATCTGGATCTAGATGCTAGTGTAGTAAATCACATGGGGGTTGTGTGGAGTCCACAAGAGAATTCCCAAACCCTATGAGTAGGTGCATGTTAATGTGGCATGATGATGTGACACAAAGGGTAGGTTTTAGGTGACAATGCATGTTTATGTGGAATTTTGACATAGTGATGTGGTACGAGAGTGTCAACACGGAGGTTTCCATGTCAACTATTGTGGTAGGTGATGTCGAATCCATAAGTTCAAATCCTGAGTTTTGTGAAATAGGTTTTTTTTGGCATTTTTGGATTTATATGAATTAAAAAAGGATAAAACCCAAATATCTGAATGAGTGGTAGTTTGACATGTGTGGACCTATTTTGTTGTGGTAGGTGTTGACATGGATTAGAGCCATAATGGTATTGAGGTTGAGGCCTAGGTGGTAACCCTGTGGGGGTGATGTGGATGACATATGTCCTAGTTAGTAGAAGCTCATGAATCCAAAACATTTATTTAAGTGGAAATTTTGAATAACCACAGATCTGGATGTGACTATTGGCTATGTGGAAAATCTAGAAGAACAAGGAATAATTGTAGTAGAGAAAAAGGAAATATTGGATCCGAATGTATTCAAAAGATTGAAAATCTATAAAATAATTATAATAGGTATTTTTGGAAATCAAAGATTTAGATGTGAACATCAGGCTAATATTTCCTTTTAAGGATGTGGCCCTATGTAGTGCCAACATGTGGGTAGGGATTGCCACATGTAGCTAACCTGGTATTGTATGATGGGGACATAGGAGAAAAAGGACTATCACATGTCTACAACATGGTAATAGTACAAATGCTAACGTGGTTCTTAAGAGGGAATATCTTCAAATGGAAATAAAATTGCATCTAGAGTTGATATTTTGATGAAATTTATATTGTTAGAATTCTCTATGCAAGCAGAAGATGATGGCGATCTTAAGAAGGAGTTTTATGGTGGTTGAACGAAGAGGAATTCTAATTACTCATCTCCATAAAGTAAGCTTGGACATCAAGTCTAAACATGTTGTTTCCTTAAAAGGCCTTGAGGGGGATGGTGTCATTACATTGTACAGAAATATAAGCATGAACCCTTTAGAATCCATGGATATTGCCTTTGACACCAATAACCTTTTAGACCCATGTCTCCCTTCTTCCACACCTTTCCATATAAGGGTAATTATTAATAATATTAATTTTCATTAATGTGTGGTGGATGGATAAACATTTTCATGTGTTATATCTTTGTCATATGGTTCTTTCCTTCATTCCACCAACAACTAAGTTATATACCTTTGATGGTAGACCATGTAGCTAGTGGGAATTTTATGTAGTTTCTGAATGGAGTTAAGAGGTAACATTTTTTAGTTAATGTATATGTTGTGAAAGCCCTAGTGGATTTCAACTTGCTCCTTGGGTGTAATAACATGTATGCGATAAAATTCACATGTTTTGACTCTTTTTTACGATACAATTCTCACATTAAGGACACATTGTCAACATTGATCAATGCTTATACTCAACCACACGACTCCAAGAAATGCTTGTCTCTTGTTATTCATACCAAGTCTCCTCGTCCTATTTGTTTGGACAAAACTAATTTGCTTCAAATGAACTGTATGGCCATTTGCACCACTTCACACTCCATTCCCACTGAGAATAAGCTTTTGAATCCTTTAAATGGTCAAGCCTTAGAGTTGGAAGATGTACCTTTACCTTTGGAGGAAAAACAATCCAATTTCTCCCTTCACATAGGAAAACACAAAGCCTCTTCAACTATGATCTTCTGTGGTAATGAAGAATTCCTAAAGTGTTGGAAAAATTGTTTGGATACACAATTTTTTTGATGCCCAATTTAGATGCACTATATTTGAATACATTTTTACTCTAAATATTTAGCTTAAATGGGAGCATAGGATATATGGCTGAAAATATTATTTCAATGCATTTCCAATGATATATGGAACTCCTTACAAATCCATACGAATGAGGAGATATAAAATATTTTTTCAAGTTGGCCCAACCAGAAAGTACAAGTCGACGCAACCAATTTTACAAGTTGGATCTATAAGTTAACATAGAAACACTATAAATAAAGGATATATAAGTGCATTTGAATAACATCCAAGCAACATGATATCTAAGGGGAACAAGAGGAGTTAGGGAATACTCTTGGGGTTTTAAAGGTGGAGAAAAAAATGCAGTGTGGAGTGAATGAGTCATAGTGTAATTTTAACTTTAAATTTTCTTTTGAGATGTTTTAGACTGTGAAGCTTTGAGGATATGGAGAGGAGATATTAATGTACACGTGGTAAAAATTTAAGGCATTGGTTAGGGCCCTATGGAATTTAGGGTTTTTGAATAATCCTGAAATGAATTTCAAACAGTTCAGTTTCACATTTTTCTCTTCAATTTATTTTATGGGATGTTTAGACTATGATTTTTTTAGAAACCTATGGAGATATATAGTAGTACATTAGGTAAAAATTTATGATTTTGGTTCGCTTTAATTTTGGAGACATGCGTTGTGGAAGTTAGGCTTTCTAAATAGTCTTGAAATTAGTTTCAAACATGTCAATTTGGAGTTTTCACTATAACTTATTTTCTTGGATGTTTTAGATTGTGAAATTTTTAAATACCTATGGAGACTTATAGCAGTACCTTAGGTAAAAATTTCAAACTTTGGTTCACTATAATTTTGGAGATATGCATTATTGAATTTAGGGTCTTTGAATGATTCTAAACTCATTTTCAAGCATGTTAGTTTGGAATTCTACTGTAGCTTCTTTTCTAGGACTTTTCAGACTACAAAAATTTCAGAAATTTAAGGAGACATATAGATCTAAGGAGAGTTTTCAGACTGCAAAATTTAAATTTGCAAAATTGGATATGTGGCATTCCTTAAAATTTCATTCTGAGGAATAAGCCTAAACCAAGTTTTGGGAGAAGAAAACCCTGTGAAGGCATAAACAACAAGAAAAACCTAGTAAAAGTATAAGAATATAACATACCTGGTGAAGGAAAAAATAACAAATAAACTTAGTGAGATAGGTTGGTTCCTACAAATATTTGCAGCAATGAGGATTGGTGTCTCCACTAGGTTGGTTTCAACAAATAATTATAAAAATAAGTTCAATGGTTTTCTCCTAAAAGGGTTTCTATGTAAATCTCGTGTTCCATGTTCTGTAGTTGATATATCTTATGTGTGATTGTTTCCACATGGTTCATGAATGTTTAAATACGTAAAAACTGTGTTACACTAATCCAATCATGCCTCTTAGTATAAATGTGTTCTCAATAAATGGTATCAGAGTAGGTTCCTTAGAAAGCGATCTAACCATTGAAAGGTAGATTTCATGAGCACACATGGTCAATTTAGAAGGGCTTTCCAAAAATAGAGCCCTATTGTTTGAAAAAAAAACTATGCATTATGGAGTACAAGGAAATATAGTTATCTAATCATTATGGGATTTGATATATGAAAAAAATCTATAATGAGTTATACAACCCGGAAAAATTCTCCAATAGATATGGCTAGGAAAAAGCTAGTGAACATAATGCAAAAGCCATGAAATCTATCTTGTGTAGCCTATCATAATGAGAATTTGTCAAGGTGACACATTGTAAATTAGCAAACTAAATTTGGGATAGACTTAAAAACATCTATGAAGGCGTGACAAGGTGAATCAGGAAAATATCTAAACTCATAGAAGATGATTCGAGAGTTTGAAAATGAAATATGAAGAAAATGTTGTAGCCTATTTCCTTCATGTGGATGAAATTGTCAACATCATAAAAGGACTTGGTGAGAAAGTTGAAGAAATAATGATTGTGCAAAAGGTGATAAGGTCACTCCCACTAAGATTTGATACCAAGGCCTTTGCCATTGAAGAAATCAAGGATTTGGATAAACTAACGACGGATGAGCTACATCAAGTTCTCGTTGCATATGAAATGATTAAATAAAAAGAAAAAGTATCACATAAGGAAGAATATTTAAAAGCATATAAGAAGAGAAAAGGACACAAATTTTGTGTTTTTTCTAGCTATGACTCAGATACAAAAGCATCAAAATTTGTGAGAAAGATAAAAAGAGGATATGGAAAATACAAAGGTAGGCTACCTTTCAGATGTTTAATAATATTAAAGTAGGAAATTTTGTTGCTAAATTTCCATATGAAAAAAGGGAAGATAGTGATGATGAATTAGAATGTAAGCATAAAATCAAAACCTATAGACATAAAAGATGAAAATATACTAAGAATAAGAGGTTTTACTCTAGAGAGGACAATAACTTGTCTGAAGAAAGTGATGGATATGTTTATGATATCGACAAAGAATAATTCCTCTTCATAGCCATGGATACAATATATTTTGATAAAGACAACGAAGACAATCATAAAGAAAAATCAGATTAAGAAGAAGAAGACATCTATGGGGAAGTGACTCTTGAAGAAAAAGTCGTTAATTCCTTATAAGATAGACACACTTAGGGGAAAGAATAAAAATCAGAAGTAGAAATTGTAGAAATATGGAAAGAAGGATCATGATCTTGATGAAACAGAAAAAATAGTTATCATCCTAAAGAATTAACTAAAATATGAAAAAAGAATAGAAGAAGTTGTGAGAAGCCAGCTGAAAGAAACAGAAGAAAATTGTGAGAAGCTAGAAGCTGAAATCATTTCCTTGAGAAAGGAACTAGAGAAAACAATTGATTTGTTGAATAGAAGCTTGAAGTTGTGAAAGAGTGCTGAAATATTAGATAATGTTCCCGAGGGAGATGTAAGCATTAAGGTCACAAAGATGTTAGAAAAGGAAATTGAAGGAAATCTGAAAAGATATGCTAATATTCGCAAAGACTTCATAAAAATGAAAGCAACAAGAGGAAACAAAGTGAGGAGCAGAAAAAACCTACTTCTCACAAGAATAACAAGGATGAGTTCAAAAGGTTTCTTCCATGAAGATGGCCCTTCACAACTCGATACTAAAATGTATTCCTTGGATATTGCTTTACTTGCAATAATTTTGGTTGTAAAGCAATAGATTATAGAGATTATGCAAAAAATGATTATCTGAAAGAGAGAAATTGAGGATATTTGTTAATTTTAGGTATGTTCTATGCTTAGAGAAATTTATTTCAATTTTCACAGTTAGCTCCATATCTTTTCCATATTAGCAATCACATCAACATTAAAGTAAACTGCAGATAAAACATAAACATAAATCACAGAAGACAAGCCAAGACAAGAAGACACAAGATGTGGCGCTAGCGAGGGACAAACCCCAGTGTGGGGAAACCCTTGATCAATTATTCTTATATGTTCTTCAATAGTTTATTAGAGAGAGAGAGAGAGATAGTATGTTTACAAAAGAAGTCAACACTTTGACTTATCTAGATAAGAGCATAGATCATCTCTAAGAAGATGATACATGAGATCAGTTGAAGACACGCTGCTTCAACTAATTCTCCAAGTTGACTCCGTCACCTATCGTTGTGCTGATTTCGTCATCATGCTGCACCTCACCACGCTGCACCATGCTACACCCATCATCACTATGCTGCATCTCATCATGCTTCATTAATCATGACTACACCCATCATTGTACTGCATTATGTGCCATTGTTGCACCATGTTTCCAGACTAACCTATGTGTTGGCTACACCTTGCTTGCTTGTTGTCCCTAGCATGCTTGTTGTCCTTAGCATGATTGTTTGCATGCTAGTTGTCCCTTGCATGCTTGGTGTATTTGCTACTAAGTACCATACAATTGTCCCAATGTTAGTTAGCTGTCGCTTGCATGATGCTCTCCTTTGAAGACAGATGCTCCGGCTATTTCGGCAATTCCCAACAGTTTTGGCAGTTCCCGACAGTTCCCGACAGTTTCGGCAGTTCCGGTTGTTCCCGAAAGTTCTGGCAGTCCTGGCAATTCCAACTTTTTCGGTAGTTCTGGCAGTTCTGACATTTCCGACATTTCTGGCATTTCCAGCTTTTCCGGCTTTTCTAGTAGTTCTGGCATTTCCAGCTTTTCTAGCTTTTTCGGCAGTTCTAGTTTTTCCGGCATTTTTGGTAGTTTCAGCTTTTCTGGCTTTTTTGGAAGTTCTGGATTTTCCGAATTTTCCAGCAGTTCTAGCTTTTTCAGCAGTTTTGACTTTTCCGGCAGTTCTGGCTTTTCCGACAGTTTCAATTTTTCTGGCTTTTCCAGCTTTTTCGGCAGTTCCGACTTTCTGCCCTCTGGATCAGGGCAACATTATTCCTTAGGATCTCTCCTCCTACTAAAACCCAAAGACAAGTAGAGAGAGGAAGAGATCCAAAGTGTGTTGAAATGACTTGAAGGCCACCTCTATTTATACTAAAACGTTGAGCACATGTGGGGTTTATTTGGTTGCTGGCCGACCTTGACGAATTGTCTTATAATGCAAATAAATTCATAACTCCATGAATAATTATTGGAATCGGATGATCTTTAGATCAATCCTACACTTCTCGATGAGACGGATCTAAGAAAAATATCAGCTGCCATAAATAAGATGACCCACATGGAGTTTGGCCCTAGTTTCCAATTTTAACACTCCCCCTCAACTAGGGAGAACTCCATCCATTGATCCATATGTCCGACTGTACTATCTCTACCATCAGTGCCCTTCATTGCTTTGCTCTACTTTGATCCCCTGAGCTCTGCTCTACTTTTATCTACTGAGCTTTGCTCTACTCTGCTGAACCATGAAGAAGAGAATTGATCGAGAATGTCTCATACCATTCTTTACTGACCCAAAGTTAATTTCATCTAAAGAGAGTGTGTCACATCACTCTTACTGACCCAAATTTAGTTTTATTGATCCCAGATCAATATCACAAGAGAGTGTCTCAAATCACTCATACTAATCCCAGATCAATGTCACAAGAGAGTGTCTCAAACCACTCATACTGATCCCAGATCAATGTCACAAGAGAGTGTCTCAAACCACTCATACTGATCCCAGATTAGTTTCATTGATCCCAGATCAATGGAGGTCATCCTAGCATAGGGAGTATGATAGATACAAAAATCCGTCCATCAATAGTACTACTATGGTCCCTATCTTCATTTCCCTGCTCATTGATCAGATGAGAGGTTTTCCCATGAGTCCCAGACTGCATGGGTAGGATGCCTCGACAGGAGAACTAATCATCTTGTCCACAGGAGAACGAATCATCCTGTCAGTGGATGCCACAGAGAACTAATCATCCTAGCCCACAGGAGAACTAATCATCCTGTTCCATAGTTGCCACAGAGAAAAAATCATCCTGGCCCACAGGAGAACTAATCATCCTGTTCCATAGTTGCCACGGAGAACAAATCATCCTGGCCCACAACATAATTAATCATCCTATTCCACAGTTGCCATGGGAGAACTAATCATCTCGGCCCACAGGAGAACTAATCATCCTATTCCACAGTTGCCATGAGAGAACTAATCATCCCAGCCCACAGGAGAACTAATCATCTTGATCCACAGTTGCCACAGGAGAACTAATCATCCCGGTCCATAGAAGAACTAATCATCCTGTTCATATCACACCACCAGGGGAGGGTGAGTCACCCTGTGGCTGTATGTTGCTCCAATAAGTACTCCAAGCCTCCCAGAGCTCCCAAAGCTCAATGCATGCAACATGCAGGACCCTTATAAGAAGGTTTCTCAACGACTCCAAGTCATTCGAGAAAGTCACAGATTTGACCTTTCCCCGGGGCTTTGACAAAATGTCTACGATTTATAGACCAGTCTCAATGTGATGGAGCCTCCTCGCTCATCAAATTACCATATCGCAGATAAGGCAGTATCTGATGTCTATTCGTTGGAGAAATCATCGAATACAGGATTCATCCCCCCTCTGGTTGTCACAGAGAATCATAGTGGTATTCATCATGTGTGCAAACAGCTCACTTAAGAGCTTCTACAACCATGCAACTTCACAAGAGATCATACTTGTAGCTATGTATTCGATCTCGGTGGTGCTTATAGTAAGTGACTTCCGCTTCCTGCTCATCCATGATATTGAAGAAGAATCCAAAGAGAACCAACACTGAGAAGTGCTCTAGTGATTCTCCACACTACCTGCCCAATCAACATTCGAATAATCATGTAGTTTCATATTTCTGGCAGTGTATCTCAATCCATGAGAGATTGTGCCCTAAAAATATCTCAGAAGATTCTTAGCACCAATCCAGTGAGGCTTAACCAAATATGAGCTCACCATGCTAACTGCAAAACATATGTCCGGATGGAAGTTCACCAAGAACATCAACGCGAATGAGTTTATGAAACTCAGAGGCATTTCCCAAATCTGGTCTGACATCACTACCATATAACTTCTGAAAGTTAAGATCCTCAAGGTAGTCACAGGCTTACAGTTTATTATTCCACATTTAGAATCCAACTCCCTCTTACTTCTACAAATGAGAGGGTTTGCACATGTTAGAAATAGGTCCTCCTCATAAGGTGTTGGTATGAGAGGTCTATCATCCACAACCTTCAAACAATGGTTTGGATTGGCTTCACTCTTAGTGAATCTCAGCTTCATCTGACAACTATCAATCCTCTCATACTACGCCTGGGAGAATTTTTCTTCAAGCCATAGAGGGCTTTCTTCCACCTGCATACGTGAGATTCCTGATTATGAATCTCAAACCCCTCAGTTTGTTCCAAACCCGTGGACCTGCTACATTAGGGGAATGGTCCCCTTGTAAGAGTTTCCTTTGGCACATCTCATACATGTACTTTAATGCTCTTTTTGAATCCAAGAATTCCTATCACCATCTGACTCACAGACCTCTAGTGCTATGTGTCAATGGACATGGTCCCTAGTGGACTTTCTGCAACTTGATACAACCCTAAACTTAAAAACATCTTTGAAAATTCTATTTTCAAACATGTACCTTTCCATTGATGAGTTCCACCTCGTAACCTTTGACTTCCATTGCTGAAATGGACACCAGGTTCTTCTTGCGATCAGGTACATAAAAGAGATTCTGTAAATGAGTCGAGTTACATTCAATTGAGGGGTAACATTCCCTACACCCTTTACGGGATAGGTGGCATTAGCTCCAAGTATAATCCCATGATTGTTTCCATCTCTACCAAATTAGAGAGTGCACCCTACTATCCGATGAAGTGCCTTGAAGCACTACAATCAATAAGCCAGATTCCCAAAGAATCTGAAGGAGAGGGCCAATACAAGATAACACTTCTTTATCTTATCAAAAACAACATTTGATTCTTAATACCTGGGGTTCCTTGCTTTCTATGAAGAGTCGGCCATTTCCTTTATGACCTGCATTACCTGTCATTATTTTGATCATTGAAGATGTCCCTGGAATGATTGTTATCATCATCAAGTGATGTGTCCATGCCATTCAGACACTCCTTCGCATAATGGCCGAACTAGTTATCTGCCTTTCCTTCCACCCTGAGATCTGGTCTTCTATTGAAGTGATATTTAGGTAGGCCATATTCCGCTGTGCCATTCTGATCATATTCTCTGCTTTGACTTCATCCTTGGTGAATTTGAAGAGGGATGAGGAATCCACTGATCCTTTTGTACTTTCCCAACTGTCTTCGGTGATTGCTCTTTCACTCTTGCTTGGGCATTGTCTTCACCTTAGCTTTGATACCATGTTAATTTTAGGTATGTTCTATGCTTAGAGAAATTTATTTCACTTTCCATAGTTAGCTCCATATCTTTTCCAGATTAGCAATCACATCAGCATTAAAGTAAACTGTAGATAGAACATAAACATAAATCGCAAAAGACAAGCCAAGATAAGAGGACACAAGATGTGGCACTAGCCAGGGACAAACCCCAATGTGGGGAAACCCTTGATCAATTCTTCTTATATGTTCTTCAATAGTTCAACAAAGAGAGAGAGAGAGAGATAGTAGGTTTACAATAGAAGTCAACACTTTGACTTATCTAGATAAGAGCATAGATCATCTCTAAGAAGATAATACATGAGATCAGTTGAAGACATGCTGCACCCATCATCACTATGCTGCATCTCATCATGCTTCATTAATCATGACTGCACCCATCACTGTACTGCATTATGTGCCATTGTTGCACCATGTTGCCAGTCTAACCTATGTGTTGGCTACACCTTGCTTGCTTGTTGTCCCTAGCATTCTTGTTGTCCTTAGCATGCCTGTTTGCATGCTAGTTGTCCCTTGCATGTTAGTTGTAACATTGCATGCTTGGTGTATTTGCTGCTAAGTACCATACATCTATCCCAATGTTAGTTAGCTGTCCCTTGCATGCTGCTCTCCTTCAGAGACATATGCTTCGGCTGTTTCGGCAATTCCTGGGAGTTCTGGCAGTTTCGACTGTTCCCGACAGTTTCAAGAGTTCTGGTTATTCTCAGCAGTTTTGGTAGTCCCAGAAGTTCCAGCTTTTTCGGCAGTTTCAGCTTTTCCGACAGTTCCAACATTTCCGGCCTTTTTGGCTTTTCTGGCAGTTCTGGCATTTCTGGCAGTTCCGACATTTCTGGCTTTTCCAGAGGTTCCTTTTCCGGCTTTTCCAGGTTTTTCAGTAGTTTTGGCTTTTTTGACAGTTCTGGATTTTCCAACAGTTTCAGCGTTTCGGCAGTTCCATATTTTCCAGTCGTTTTGTCTTTTCCGACATTTCCAGTTTTTCTGGTAGTTCCGACTTTTTCGGCAGTTTTGACTTTTCTAGCTTTTCCAACAGTTTCGACTTTTTTGGCAGTTCCGACTTTCCGCCCTCTAGATCAGGGCAACATTATTCCTTAGGATCTCTCCTCCTACTAAAACCCAAAGACAAATAGAGAGAGGAAGAGATCCCAAGTGTGTTGAAATGACTTGAAGCCCACGTCTATTTATACTAAAACGTTGAGCACATGTGGGGTTTATTTGGTTGCTGGCCGACCTTGATGAATTGTCTTATAACGCAAATAAATTCATAACTCCATGAATACTTATTGGAATTGGATGATCTTTAGATCAATACTACACCTCTTGATGAGAGGGATCTAAGAAAAATATCAGCTGCCATAAATAATATGACCCACATGGAGTTTTGCCCTAGTTTCCAATTTTAACAATATTATAAGACCTTAAAGAATGATTACATGACCAAAAAAATTAGAAGTTCTCATGGGTTTTTGATAGAAACCACGATTCATTTTCTCCCCTACTTGATTACAATACTGAATGTTATAAGTGCAATAAATATGGTCACATATCACATGGCTATAGAAGAAACAAATAGTCTTGGAAACAAAGCAAGGAAGAAGATCTTACCAGGTATATAGAAGAAGATACAAAGGTGTGGAAAAGGAATTAATAAGAACATACAAAGGAAGAATGAGGACATGCACTCTATGCTGAAGCTCATGGTACATTCATAGTGGATGTTCAAAACAAATGACAGGGGATTATAAAAAATTTCCCACCCTAAAGCAAGAAAAATGGGGCAGTGCAACCTTTGGTGGATAATGCTTCTGCAAGGATAGTTGGAAAAGGTATGGTTAGTCTTGATGATGGAAATATGAAACCACATAAAGTATTATATGTTTAAGGGTTAAAAAAAAATCTTCCAAGTGTTATTCAAGTGTATGATCAATTTACAACCTTCTATTCTAAAGGATGTGAGATAAGGAAAGTGGGTTTAGGAATATTAGTGGCAAACACAAAAACCTCAAGCAATGTGTATGTCCTTGATGAAGTCAAAGGAGAAAAATGATGTATGGGAGAAGTAAATGAAATATTGTTATGGCATAAAAGGATGGGTCATATAAAATTTGACAATCTAGTAAAACTCAACAAGACACGGACAATAAGAGATATGCCAAGGATTTAAAAACATACAAATAATATTTACAAGACTTTTCAACAAGAGAAGTAGATGAGAGTTAGTTTCAAAAAGAGGAGTACTCAACATCAAAACAATTGGAACTTGTACAAACACACCTCTATAGGCTATTAAGAACACAAATTTTAAAAGATGAGACTTATTTTAAGATACTTCTTGATGATTGCATAAGAATGAAATGGGTTGTATTTCTTAAAGAAAAATATTAAGCATTTGAGAAGTTTATATATTTCAAAGCTCTAGTTCAAAATGAGAATGATTTAAAAATCAAGTGTTTAAGATCAGAGAAAGGAGGTGAGATTATATCTAATGAATTTGGTGAATTTTGTGAGAATCATGGAACCAATAAACATTATTTGGTAGCATGGAATTCAAAACAAAATTGAAATATAGAAAGGAAGAACATAACTGTACAAGAAATGGATAGAAAATCGTTGAATGAAGCCAAACTACCAAAAACCTTTCAGGGAGAAGCAACAACACAATAATCTACATTTTGAATAGAGCACAAATTAGATTGAATAACAAAAAGACACCTTATGAATTAAGGAAAGGTAGATGTTGGCTTAGTGGGTCCTAACCTAGGTTCAAATTTAAGTTTGCCAAACAAATCCCTACACTACTAGCCCTTTCAGCATCAACCCATGGAGCGCGCACTGAAATATCACCTGAAGCGGTATGGGGGGATGCTGGAACCAAGTTTCCGCACCCAAAGATTAGTGTAATTTAGTTTGTGCCCTAAACCCGCCTTCTCGTAGATCGATAAACCTCTAAGG
This sequence comes from Pinus taeda, assembly GCA_000404065.3. Lineage (NCBI taxonomy): Eukaryota > Viridiplantae > Streptophyta > Pinopsida > Pinales > Pinaceae > Pinus > Pinus taeda. The sequence continues at coordinate 44,020 of APFE031126174.1, read as the reverse complement.
CTTATTGATATAACTTCCTTTAACCAACCTCTAGATCTTTGTGAAGGTCTACAACTGCCTTTCGCGGACCCTAAACAGGTGAATCAACCACTTATGTGCCTTTGCAATTACCCTTAGTTCTGTATTTACCAGGATCGGCTTAGGTGTTTGATAACATCAACATGCAACAAGATATTCTTCACGTAAACAATTATTATTACTTGCATTCATATAACACTGAAAATCATGTAAAATTGCGCATCAATACAATGTTAATTCATAAACCCATCATTCATCATAACATAGTAGCACATTTATTCATAATAGAAATAAATAGACAAAACACAGGAATTCCTGGAATAATCTCTTTATTAATGCTTATGTTCTTCTTACATATTGAAAACTTCCCTGCGCACTCAGCTGCAGGGGTCCACGCACTTAGCTGCAGACTCTACTCTAGGCCTCTGTGCACACAACTGCAGAGCCTCTCTTCTACTCTAAGACTTCTTCGCTCTTACTCTTAATGACCCATTAGATCTTCATTATGTCTACCATATTCATGCCTTAAACTCCCTAAGACTCTCCTACTTATACAATCCCATGGTCCGCAGACCATGGGTAGGTCTATATAAGTTGACACAAATTACATAACAGAAGGGTAAAACCCTTATGACACTTTACCATCTACATGCTCCGTGACTATATTTTGCGAGACATTACACTTTTTACAATAAAACTTGGGATTTTTTCCCCAAAACTTGGGCTTTTGCCCCAAAATTGACCTTATGTGACCCTGTCCCAACGGCCCCCCAACACAAATATCATGACTCATCCTCGAGTCACTCTGTTAGTGTGGAGATCTTACTGTCGAGACCTCCCAGCTCTACCTGTGCCACTTCTACCTCAGTTGCACTCTGTGTGACTGCCTTTTTGATATGCTCCACCAACTACTCTTTTGCTGGTCCTGCACTGTCTTTCGTTATCTTCTGCCGTGTTCTTTATAGGCTTGCCAACTTCTCCTCAATGGTGGCAGAGATAACATAGGCCTCGTCCAGCCAAGGCCCTGTTGTACTATGTAACAACCCCCCCCCATTTATATGAGCAATAGTTAATATTTGACATATAAATGGGGAACCTTTTAAATTTTTATCCTTTGAAAATAAACCCTAACTCTACAAATTTGCCTCAAAAAACCTTCAATAAGGAACTCATGCCTAAAGCTCTTATCGCAAATCGCATCTCGCAGTTTTCCATGTAACAATTGTTAAGATTCCATTGGGAATCCCGATATTCGATATGTGATGAGGTCCTCGCTGCGATTTTCTGATCATAACATTTGAATAACAAGCGATCACACTTCGCAAATCACAAATTGATAGAGCGTGCCATTGTGTCACGCCTTAAGAATTTGTGAAATGCCATATTGCGATTCTCATAATCACATTTCCCATTAACTCCAAATGACGTTATATGGCAGTGTTTGAAAGTTGTGATGCACAAATAAAGCGTGAAGCATGAAGACATTGTTGAGTTTTAATGTAACAATGAGTGGTTTGACAAAGTAATTAATGTTTAGCAACTTGAGGAGAGGAATTAATGTTTTCAAGTTATGGCTAGTTAACGCTGAAAGATAATGTAAAATATTCGCACGATTTAATGTCATTTCAAAGAACTCACTGCCATAATTTCCCTCCATTGTGTGCGCTGATATATCTCTTTCGTTTCAAGTAAGATTCGAAAGAGAAGTCATTGCGAAAGGTGATGCAAAAGCAGAAGAAGCAGAGCATTACAAAGTCTGATTTATTAGAATGTCACCTATATTCGTTGATACAGTTTGCAGCGCCGATGGAGGAGTGACAACATGGGAACTCATATACAACAGGCTTGAAGATGAGCGTCCTAAAATTACTGTCATAAAGGAAATGAACGACTCAATAAAACCTTCGGGGGTCCAATTCAAATATACTGCTTGTTCCTTCCTTCACAAAATAGGAGCAAGAGTGAAAATACTCCCATACACTGATATGATTAGATGGGTGGTGGAAAATCTCAATATTGAAGACAAGCAATTCAAGAACTCAAAGATGAAGCTAACGGGTTAATTCAAAAGTGAAGACCTGAAGTAAATATAACCACTTTTATCTTGTTTGAGTTTTCCTTCGCTTGATATCCGGGCTTGTGTGACGTCTAACGGGTCCTCATTTTCTTTGACAAATTGCTCAAGGAACTGTTTGTTGTAGAGATTTTGAGGCTCTGGTAGATGGTACATTAGTCATTGGTTTTCTGCTGAGAAAGACCCCATGACCTATTGCCTTTTATTCTTGAAGGTTCTGTCTGAGATGTCTACCTCATTAATTACCCATTTGACCATATCTGTGTATGGTATTATCTTTGGTCTTGCAACAATTCGGTGTAAGAATGAACATGTTGTTTCGAAATAGGAGGTGTCAGATGACTCCTGAGCATCAAATGTGTCCTTTTTTACCAGTGGCCTGGGCTTCTCTTCTTCTAACAAGTTATACATGGCCTCCCATGTTGTGGTTCCTCTATCCTTGCTGCATGTGGTATCAGAGAAAAGAGGTACCATGTCTAATTTCTCAGATGCAGTCACCTTTCCCTTCTTTGCCATTCTTTCTAACAATGTTTTCTACAAAGGTTTCCTGAAATGGAGGAAATGGAAGTTGTCAGATAAACGCAAGCGAGATTTATAATGAGAATTAAATAATACAGTTAACCTCAATAGGTGGCAAGAAAGGAGCTTTTATTCAAAATGCAGATGAAAAGATATCGTATCACGTCGAGCCGCTATTAACATAAATGCCATTAAACTTATTAACTGCCTACTAAGGTATCTTATTATTGCATTTATTACTCATTAAACTACCACATCACAAACGGAAGGGAAAATTTTTTAAGGTGGTGAGTTTAAACAAATTTCGATTTTGCTATTGCGATAAGATGATCGCAATATCGCAAATCACACTATCATATTTTGGTTGTGCGTTTTTTCCAGAGTTGTTTAGAATTCTGCTGGATGTGATATGAGCAACATATGCTTTATCATTTAGAGCGTACTTTTCCTAAATGAAAAATTACTTCATAAAGTTCTTTTTACTTAGTGCCAGACTTAACCTATAGTTAATAATATTTGTTTTTATCAGGTCCGGGTTTTATCACACTTTACAAACTCTTGTAGTTCATAAGATTGGCTTTTAAGTAAAGTGCCACGATGCGATAAGTATTGGCTCGCTCTACCGCGATATCACATTTTGCATATTACGACATGCTTTGTGAGTTGCGCCTTTTGTGAAAGCCGATATGCGATTACGATAAGCGCTTCATTTTACAATGAATAACTTAAGTCTTATTTTTGAATGAAAAGTCTAATAATATCCTAAGTTGAATGTGGTGATCCCTTCCATCGTAATTCACATATTTTGGTTCTTAATTAACCTTTGACATACTTTGTCCAGCAAAATGATGAAAAAAGTGAGAATTGTTATTTTCAAAGGGATTTGACTTGATATCTTGATTTATTTCTAAATATTTAAAAGAAGCACCTAAATGCTAAATTTTTCTTGGACGATTTTTATAAAGGGTCCCCATTTATTAATAGAATATTAACTATTAAATCAGTAAATTTGGGTGGGGGGGGGGGGTGTGTGTTGTTGAATAGCACAACAGTTGGACAATTCATTGGAAGAACCAGTTATCTCTGATAGTTGTTGAAATTTCTAAACTTCCAAAATAAAGGTAGTTCAGAAAATAAGAAATAGATGAAATATAGGATAAGTAACATTTATCTGAATAAGAAAACAAAATCCACCTATTTATCATCTATTTGATCATCCTCTTCAAAATGAAAATTCCTTTGTCTACATCAGTCTTTACCTGGTTTTAAAGATAAAGCAAGGGGCTCTTACAGATTAGCTTTTAGATATATTCATTTGTCACAGGTAGAGCCTATGCTACCAACAAGCATCCATAGCCTCAATAGGGTTACATTTTAACCAACAATGATTTAGTATCCCATCCAGATAAGAGTGCAATTTTTATAGATAAATTCAGATTCATATACTTTTTTTTTTTTGAATTTTGAATTTTTCTACTTAATGGTCATTGTCCTGATACATCATTCATCAAACGCTAAGGTTCCTCCTTGGTTCAGATCCAGTAATGCACCATAATCCAATAACCTGCATACTAGATCTCACACTTCATCAGATATTTAATGCTTGTGTCTTATGGCCTAATGATTATCTCCTCCTTTTATAGTTTTAGGCCTTTCTCAATACCATGGACCAAAACCACTTAGGACCAATACCTTGGACCAAATACCTTGGGTCAATACCTCAGACCAAATACCTTGGACCAATACCATGGATGAAAATACCATGGACCAAATACTTCAGACCAAAAAATTATTTTTCCAAGGTATACACGCTTTTCCTTTTGTGAAAGTGCCTGTGTACGTATATGCAACTTGTATACAATGAACTTGTGTGTGTACTCAGCTTGGTCAATGGTGAACCTGCGTATACATCTATTTCTTCATTCTGTGAAGACTGATCTTTCATTCTTTGCTATTTACTTGCTATACTGTGATCTTCCATTTGAGTGAGTTGCCTTCTGAATTGATTCCTTGAAGTTTTCCCTGCATTTCATCACATCTGTAAACTATACTTTCATGCATGCTGTCACATCTGATATCTCTTCTGTAGATTCATCTAGTTACCATATACAAGTGAGTTGTTCTGCTATAAGTGGTTTTCCATAAAGTACAACACATACATCATAATGCCAAAGATGGGAGATGTTATTTCCCTTGCACTAAATTTGGGAGATTACATCTCATAAGAGTTAAAAAAGAAGAAGATAAAATACATTGTAAGAGATATGGTCATATTTAAGGGGGACCAAAGGAATATCATCCCTTGGTAAGATATATATTCATTATATATTGTCTTTATATTAATTTTATTTGTAAAATTTTATATTGTTATAATATTTGTTAAACAGACTGATTTTGCATGATTGTTTGTAATTATAAAGTCAAGTTGGCCCCCTAGGTGTCTGAATGCGCCTAGTAGTAGTAGAAATGATGTTGTACAAGTTGAGGAGAATGGAGCAAATATTGAAGATCAAGTTATTGATCCTATGGAAGAGGATGACAATAATAACATAGTTCAAGATGATGGGACAAATGAATTGATCCAAGACTTGTTCGCTCAACTGGTCAATGATCAGGATGAGGACAATAATGTTATTTTTGATGCACCTCTACTAGAAAAGGAAATGACACCACTTTATAAATGCCCAAGAGAAAATATTCTCTCTGCTATATTATTGTTGGTTAATTTAAAGGTTTTGAATGGTTTTTCAAACACTTGTATGACATAAATCCTATGGTATATAATATGTTTCTTCACATATTATACATAAAGGTTGATTTTTTCTTTTCTTTTTTTTTTAGTGCTAATTAATGTGTAAAATAAGAATGTAATATTTACAATTAATATTCTTTACACTAACTAGTGATTTTTTATGTTGTATATTTTCAGGTGAATTTTTGATACCATCATCAAATATTTTACTTTGCACATACTGAAATTTACATGCAATTATGAAAGAAATTGGACTGGAGTATCAAGCTATATATGCATGTCTTAATGATCATACTATATATTATGTAAAACATGCATTGAAAACAAAATTCCCACAATGTCAAAGCAATAGTTATTGAATCGATCAAATAAAAAAAATTGTGACTCAAAAGGCTCTTTGTCATATTCCCATAATTCCACATTTGTAATGATTGTTCAGGTGTGAAAACATAGAACAATTTATAGATTACCATGCACAAAAAGAGAAGTTGAGTTGGTTTTATTTGAATGCTTACATATGGTTATGCATTTAGGGAAATTAAGGAAAAATAACTTCGTTTTAAAGATGAACCTTATAATGTTAGGCTTTCATTGGCAGCTAACAATGTTAATCCATTTGGAGAGCTCAAGTCTATTTACTCAGTATGGCCAATTTTTGTTATCAACACTAACCTTCCTCCTTGGATGTCAATAAAGAGGGAACACATAATGTTAATGATGATTGTTCCAAGTATTTGTTTACATTAATATTTTGAAATGTAACATTTTCATTTGTCTAGTTTCTTGCATAATATCTTATATTTACTTATTTACTTATATATACATGTAATATTATGTATAATTTCAAACAATTAGGCAAGTACCGAGTTAAATATGTGAATGTATATATCGAGCCTCTTATGATTGAGTTACTAAAGTTAAGGGCCGACATCACTATGTATGACATCTGTAAACCAATAAGGTAAAGACAATTTAAATTACATGAAATACTTATATAAACAATTCATGATGCCCTAGGGCTAACACACTTTTCTGGTATGTAACATTCCAATATTACACTTTAATAATATATAATTATTTAAATATATCATAGTTTTTTTTTAAATAATCCCTTTCGTATAATTGTCATTAATCCATCTCTTGTGGATCTTCAAATGAAGGGTAAATTTGCATGTCCAATTTGTGGTCCTAAGATGAAATCTTGTCATTAAAATAGTTTAGGAAAGGATGTGTTTAATGAGTATAAGCACTTCCTATATAAGGACCATAGGTATCGTACTATTGAAAAACATATTTTCAATGGGAAATAAGAGACTGGATTAAAACCACAAAAAATGACACCTCACCTATGGAAGTGTTGAAGGCTCAAAAACATCTGCCTGCAACATTATAAGGGAGACCACTCGGTTGGGAACTTAGAGAAGATCCTTTTTCGTTGAAATGGTGGTTTTGATTGGTTAAACTAGATCCAACTACCTTCTCTCTATCTTAATTGGCTTAAATATGAATTTTTCCTACCAATAGAGAAGATACATCAGATTAATCCTCTTGCTGATCAAGCAAGAAAGTGATCCTTAAGCTGATCTAGGGCTCAACCAAGCCACAACTAAAGTTTGCCTCTTTGATAAGATGACTTATAGGAATGCAGAGTTAAATCTAAATGCTAATTAATCCTAGAATGTAAGCAAAGGAAAATAAATCCTAAGCCTATTTCGATTAGGAATATGTAGATCTAACCCAACCGAGAGAAAGATAACTAACTGATTTGAGATTTAAATATGTCTAGCTTATAGTAAATATCAAGTTAATGAAGTAGTTTAATTAGTTGATATTATGATTCCCAAACATATCATGTTCAAATATTATTTAACCATAATTATTAATCAACATCATTTAAGAAATAGTTCACAAAAACGATGATGATTAGTAATCCAAAAACTCGACTGATTAAACAATAATACAAGGAAATAGTTCACATAATATTACTGTTTGTTAAGACATAATTAAAAGTCCGGTCTTTGAGTAAGTAGTTACTCAGAAATTAGAGTTCATCACATACGAGCAGAGATAAAAAACATATGATTGCAATAATCACTCACATAGACAATAGTGCACAAATATGACTGAAAATCACAAGTCTATACTATTATAAAATGAAACTAGTATTAAAACAATGGTATCTTGAATACAAATTTATTAAGTCCAATTCGCTTGCTCCAATCTCCAACAGTTCTCTACAATTCATAAACTATGTTAATGAAATGTGAGTTGCAATAGTGCAAGCTCTTCTCATCATACACAATTCAAATATGTAAAAGATAATTCTCTCTATTCCTTAGATATGAGATTAAACTCTCATCTCTTCTACAACCCTAAATCCCTATTACAGTAATGATTTTAGAAGCTTGAATTGTAGAGTAGATAAGGCCTTTTACCATGATTCAAATCCTTATTACAGATCCCAGAGATGGTATTTATACATCATGGGAAAACTAACAGTCTCCCATGATTTTCTCAATAGATGGAGCAAATAAAGGTAAAATAGAGTTGAATTATTCCTTTAGATCAAATTTTGGCTGAATATGAATGGCTATTGATTGAGGAGATGCCCAATTTAGCTCATGCTCAGATAGGACCACATTCAATTTCTTCAACAATGATAGTAATTTCCTACTCATTTTAGACCCGCTTTGCCACTTGGAGGTGTTATTTTAGAGATTAGTTGCTAGATTTGTTAGTATATTTCATCCTAGAAGCTTCTCTACTAATACAGGGCCAAAATTAGTCGAAATTAGGGAGAAAAACAAGCCAAAGTATAAGAAAACTATTAATTCAAAAATATGAGCCGCGAGACTGAATTAAAACAAATTAAATGGATTTTTATTTATTTATTTAAACATTTAGTCATACCAAATAGTGACACATGGCATCACTTGAGTGGAATCATAGGTAATTCCATCGAAATTTTTTATAATGTGCACAAACAAACAAAAACGTTGATATTGGGAGACTACTATATGGAGCAGATGTGATTTCACATTTAATTGTTTTTTAAAAACTGTATCGGATCCAAGTATCGGAGGTGAATGGATTATCGAGGGTTTTATGAATGTTACCATCTAAAATTTCTAATATACAGGCAGATGCGATATTTTGATTAGACCATTGTTAATACTCATATCGGGTTCAGATATCAGAGCCTAGCAGATATCATAAGTCGGAGGGGGAGGCACATTGCAATATTGACGATGAAGAGAATATCAGAGATCAGAGTAGGAGTTTATATTGCTATCAGAGATCATAGGGAGTGTTGTATCGTAGATCAAAGGTCAGAGGGATATGTTGTATCGACATATCGACAAGATTGGCATATCGGAATATCGAAGATCAAAGTTTTTTAAATGTTTTTTGAAAGGAAATATATGATATGAACTACCTCTGATATGTGTGAGTGGAAAAAATGATGTGGAATGTGGGTCCTCCGACAACTGATTTATCATATAGTTCTAAAAGTTATATGGCCACTTTATTATATTCATTTGATTATTGAAAAGAGCCTCTTTATGGATTGGACTTTGAGTATCGAGGATTTCAAATGAATTCCTCCGATATCAAAGCTCTGATATCTCTGATATATGGTATTAATATATATGCCACTTGTTTTATGATTTAGGCTTAAAGCCTAGGTATGATTCTTGGTCTTGGGGACTATGTAAGGGATACAAATAAAAATAATATTTACAAATATATATAGATATTTTACAAATAAAAGTAAAAATAAAGAAATAAAACCTATAAAAAAATGCAAAATATATTATATACATATCATTAGGCCAAGGCAGTGAAAAATATCCAATCCTCAATTAGGCACCATTTACAAACCTGTTGAAGCCTCGAAAATCATTACGAAAACATGGGGGAAAGCCACCCGGTCTGGACCTTGAAAGCAACTCCTTTTCTGTTTGGTATAACGGTTCTGACTAGGGATAATGGGACCAGTTTCCCAGAAAGGGTTGATTTGATAATGTTGATGGGATGATATAGGATGTAATGGGAAATGATTTAGCTAAGTGTAATATAATCTAACTACTAAACACATGCATCTATCTTAATCTAACATTACCTAACTATACATATAACTGGGAATAAAATACGATATGTGATCTATAATGATGTCTTACAACAATTGGTAATAAAGATATTTCAACTGCTAAAAGAAATGAAATCATTTAACGATAATTGTTTTGAACAAATAGTTAGACAAAACAATTGAGAGAAATATATCGCATATAAAAATCGTTCATGTATTCAAAATGGAATCAGAGCCAACACCATACAGAAGTGCAATAATGCAAAACTATAATTATGACTTTCATACATAAAACAATTGAAAGAAGAAGTATTGCTTAATACATAAATAAAACATAATCATATGATAAAAGTACCATATATGATAAGTCCTACTCATGTGCTTCGCAATATTGAGCCAATTTCATTCAATCCAACACATTCTAAGAGTACAAAAATGCATTTCAGTAGATCATGCTAGATATTTAAAGAAAAACAGATCCTATTCCATTCATTTCATCAAAACCTCCTCAAAAGTACAAAAGTGTAATGTCTTGAAAAGTGTTTTTGATAAAATTTCTGGACCTCTCTCTAAATGCATGAGAGGGGTTTAAATACTAAAATATATGTCTCAAAATAGATTATTACAAAAATAGCTGAGGAGATTTCAAACAACCTTCCTCATAATGAGCAAAAATAGAACTAAAATTAAAAATAAATTGATGACTAGCTCCTTTGAACTTGATCTCCAAGGTCACAAATATCAGTCATTGGATTGAGCTGAGGTGACTGGCTAATTATAGATTTTAACTGCGCAACAAATATGGCATCTGTCAATGTTGGAACCATATTTTGTGTAGAGGTTGTTAAACACCTCAGAGTCATCCACTGGCTATGTGGTTTTACTAGACTGCCAGTATGCCTCCCAATTCAGGCTGGTTAGTTGTTTAATATCCTCTTCCTTTTCTTGCGCAGTTTGTTTCCATTGCAGTTCTAGTTGCTTGACATTTGATAGAAACCATGGTACACACTATTTGATAAGATTGGCACCATGAAGGTTTTCGTTTACGACCTCTATTATGCTACTTGTTGATCTTGCTGCTATCGTAGTTTCCCTTTTTGCCTATTTCAATCGAGAATCCCAATTTGTAAACATAATATCTTTGTGAGGCTCCTCCAGCTTTGGTAGGTCAGTCTTTCTTCCATCCTCTAATTCTTGCTAGGTGATAAATTAAAAAATCCTTTTGTGGATTCTTCATACTCAAGCCTCATATTAATTATTTGGTTCGTCAATTTATCACTGGTTTCGCAGTAAGGAATTATTTGCGAAATATTCTGGTAGAATACTTCCTCTTGTTGCATTAATAGGGAGTTGAGGCTGACTGCTTCTTTAATGAATTCGCCAATTTGTGGGTTGTCTTTGAATTTATCTATCATGGATTGTATTTGCGAATCCTTTTCTGCTAAACTGGCCTGGTCGTACATCCTCATCTGCTCGAATTATCTTTGAAGTTGGGCTACTGTAATTATGTTTGCTGATTATTTTTTTCTTGGGCTAATTATTGTTCTAGCACCAGAATTTTCTATTCCTTTTCCTTCAACAACATTCAGACTTCAATCGCCTTGTCGATGGTGGTTGTGGCATAAGCTCTTGTGAACTACAACGACTTTGTGAGATTCTCTGATGGGTCAATATGCGTCTCCTTCCAAAAAATATCCATTGGTTCATTTTCCAGAGTTGTAACATCAATGGTGTCCAGTTTCCTTTTCTTCCTTTGTCTTTTCACTACAGCCTTGTGGGTATGACTGTAGAATATATCTAATGGGGGTATCTCCTCAATTCTTAAGACAATTTCGGAAGTAGGAATAATAGGAATAACCTCAATGTCTTGGGTATCTATAGCTCCTTCCCCTATAGTTTATGGATTTGCTTTATGTTGGGTTTGCTTGCGAATTTTTAGTTTAGATGTTTGCTCAAGGTTTGTATCTGTATGGAGATTTTTATTGAATTGCTTCCATTCTTGTTCCAGGTCAATGATTGGAGCTTTTCCTAATTGAGTTGAAGTAGAAGCAACTTCTTCCTTTTTCTTTGCCAAGACCTGCTCATCTATCTCCTCTGTACTTTTAGCTGTCTTTCTTAGAATCTTTTTTTTTGTGTATCCTCCTCCATTTTGAGATTGTCGCTCTGAATGCTCTGACTCATGAGTCAAATTTTCTTGGGTTTCTTCTTCAGAATTCTCTTTGGAACTTCCCTCCAAGCTTACACTGGGAGTTGGCTACCTTATTGGTTCAATCTGTAATAGGTCCAATGGGACCTTTGACAGTCTCTTATTTTTGTATAGATGGAAAGCATTAATATCTTCTGGGGTCAATAATAGTGATTCCATATGAAAAACTTGTGAAATTTTTCTGCTTGTGGGAAGAGGTCATTGAAGGAATCCTCTTCATGGGTGAATTGTTTGACTTTTACCATAGTAGTAAATTCCTTAACAGTGCCATTTGGGTCATGTTGCCTTATGGAACTGTAGCCAATTTCAGGGACATAATAATCTCTGCTTCCTTTAATGCATGTCCATAATCGTGTAGTACAAAAGCACCACATTGTAATGGGAAGGTCAGCCAAATGGATTTTTTTTGCTCTTTCAGTCCTTTGGTTAAGCCATCTTCCCCTGTAGTCTGGTAGGTTATTTCTTTGGCCAAAAGTTTTTTGGGGACATAATATGGGAGGACACGTGGAGAAGAAATGCTCCCAAAAACTCTAATGTAGGTGAATGTCTCTTGCCCAAACCATCTAGCTACTGGCAAGATAAAATCTTTGCTTCCTTTAATGCATGTCCATAATCATGTAGTGAAAAAGCACCACATTGTAATGAGAAGGTGAACCAAATTTCTTTCTTTTTATCTTTTAGTCCTCTGGTTAAGCCACCTTCCCCTACAGTCTAGTAGGCTATTTCTCTGGCAAAAAGTTTGTCGGGGACATAATATGGGAGGACCTGTGGAGAAGCAATGCTCCCAAAAAATCTAATGTAGGTGAATGTCTCTTCCCCAAACCATCTGGCTACTGGAAAGATATCTACTTTGGCCTCTTGAGAAAACCTAGGGGCGGTTTTATCAAAAACTACTTTATGAATAGGCAACATAACACCTTGATATATTTTATAAAAATGAGGGTGGAATTGGGATTCCCACAAAATTTTATGGCATATGTGGATGGGAAGTAGGTTCTGTATAGTCCATATCCATCCCATATTTGGAAACTGAGAACTAAAACAAATTGCATCCATAACAAAATCATTCATAAAGAAAGCGGGAAAAATCCTTAAATAATGACTTCTTTTACTTCTATATTCCACAATGGTTTCTACCGAATTGTTTGATAAAATTTGAGCTTGGTTCATAATCGTTGCATTAACTGATGCATCTATTAATGAGAACCATTCTATGGAAAATTTGGTGCTATTAGGTCTATCGAATAACCTACATATTTTTGTTGTTGTGAAACTATGAGGGGGAGAAATGGATGCCATTGAGTACATACCACTTTTATCTTGTTTGAGTTTGCCTTCGCTTGATCTCCAGGCTTGCGTGACGTCTAACGGGTCCTCATTTTCTTTGGAAAATTGCTCAAGGAACTATTTGTTGTAGAGATTTTGAGGCTCTGGTAGATGGTACATTAGTCATAGGTTTCTCGCTGAGAAAGACCCCATGACCTATTGCCTTTTATTCTTGAAGGTTCTGTCTGAGATGTCTACCTCATTAATTACCCATTTGACCATATCTGTGTATGGTATTATCTTTGGTCTTGCAACAATTCGGTGCAAGAATGAACATGTTGTTTCGAAATAGGAGGTGTCAGATGACTCCTGAGCATCAAATGTGTCCTTTTTTACCAGTGGCCTAGACTTCTCTTCTTCTAACAAGTTATACATGGCCTCCCATGTTGTGGTTCCTCTATCCTTGCTGCATGTGGTATCAGAGAAAAGAGGTACCATGTCTGATTTCTCAGATGCAGTCACCTTTCCCTTCTTTGCCATTCTTTCTTACAATGTTTTCTACAAAGGTTTCCTGAAATGGAGGAAATGGAAGTTATCGGATAAACGCAAGCGAGATTTATAATGAGAATTAAATAATACAGTTAACCTCAATAGGTGGCAAGAAAGGAGCTTTTATTCAAAATGCAGATGAAAAGATATCGTATCACGTCGAGCCGCTATTAACATAAATGCCATTAAACTTATTAACTGCCTACTAAGGTATCTTATTATTGCATTTATTACTCATTAAACTACCACATCACAAACGGGAAGGGAAAAAATTTTAAGGTGGTGAGTTTAAACAACGAAAATGTCGATTTTGCTATTGCGATAAGATGATCACAATATCGCAAATCACACTATCATATTTTGGTTGTGCATTTTTTCCAAAGTTGTTTAGAATTCTGCTGGATGTGAGATGAGCAACATATTATTTATCATTTAGAGCGTACTTTGCCTAAATGAAAAATTACTTCATAAAGTTCTTTTTACTTAGTGCTAGACTTAACCTATAGTTAATAATATTTGTTTTTATCAAGTCCGGGTTTTATCACACTTCACAAACTCTTGTAGTTCATAAGATTGGCTTTTAAGTAAAGTGCCACGATGCAATAAATATTGGCTCGCTCTACCGCGATATCGCATTTTGCATATTACGACATGCTTTGTGAGTTGTGTCTTTTGTGAAAGCCAATATGCGATTACGATAAGCACTTCATTTTACAATGAATAACTTAAGTCTTATTTTTGAATGAAAAGTCTAATAATATCCTAAGTTGAATGCGGTGATCCCTTCCATCGTAATTCACATATTTTGGTTCTTAATTAACCTTTGACATACTTTGTCCAGAAAAATGCGGAAAAAGTGAGAATTGTTATTTTCAAAGGGATTTGACTTGATATCTTGATTTATTTCTAAATATTTGAAAGAAGCACCTAAATGATAAATTTTTCTTGGACGATTTTTATAAAGGGTCCCCATTTATTAATAGAATATTAACTATTAAATCAGTAAATTGGTTGGGGGGGGGGGGGGTTGTTGAATACACAACAGTTGACAATTCATTGGAAGAACCAGTTATCTCTGATAGTTGTTGAAATTTCTAAACTTCCAAAATAAAGGTAGTTCAGAAAATAAGAAATACATGAAATATAGGATAAGTAACATTTATCTGAATAAGAAAAAAAAATCCACCTAATTATCATCTATTTGATCATCCTCTTCAAAATGAAAATTCCTTTGTCTACATCAGTCTTTACTTGGTTTGAAAGATAAAGCAAGGGGCTCTTACAGATTAGCTTTTAGATATATTCATTTGTCACAGGTAGAGCCTATGCTACCAACAAGCATCCATAGCCTCAATAGGGTTACATTTTAACCAACAATGATTTAGTATCCCATCCAGATAAGAGTGCAATTTTTATAGATAAATTCAGATTCATATACTTACTCTTTTTTTTTTTTTTGAATTTTCAATTTTTCTACTTAAAGGTCATTGTCTTGGTTTGGTGTCCAAAATTAACAATGCCATTCACCGGTTGTAACTCAACTGAACAAGATGGCTCGTGATAAGACCCCTTGTCTCTTAATTAAAATAATCTCAAGCCATTACGCTGTTTTGATATGCAGTATTGGTAATGTCAGTTTATTACTTTCCTATGAACATGGTAAGTTGGCTCTTGATGAGACCTCTTATCCATTAATTTTAAGTATATTTTAGAATTACACTCTTAAAAGAAAAAAAATTACTAGATGGGGAGAATCATTGACTCCTTAAGAGTTTCTGGATGACAATTATAGAGTTAAAGATGCTTATCTGCAGAGAGTCTTTGCTTTGTTGAAGATACTTTTCTTGACTGATGGTAGAACAAAGGTTTCTTTATAAAGTTGAGTTTTTGCAAAGGACAAATGATTTTGGTGGAAAACAAGCAGGTTTCAGAGAAATAGAACTTAGCTTATGTCTCAAAATGTGAAAATTATCTTCTCAACAATCTCTACTTATACAAGCGAAAAGTGGAAATATGAAAGAGATTATTATTGAAAGGCCAAAATTAAATGCTATTTAACTTTTAATTTCCTAGAAAAAGTAAAGGAAATAGTGTACATGGATAGAAGAGGTTATCTTCTATGAAAAACGTTTCTTCAAATTCTGCCCATTAATAGGTAGAGAATCTCTCTTGCCTGATAAATATTGCAATAAAAAGGTTGATGGGCTGATTTGTTCTGTAATCTGAAATGGGCCAAGCCACATTATTTGGAATTTGGTATGCTTACCTTTTTCCTTATGTGCTTTATCCCACTTCAATACAAGGTATCCAAGAAGAAAGGATTTAGGACTTACAGGAGTTGCATCAAATGAAGATTTAACTAACTATTGATGATGTTCATGTATGATTTTGGCTTTGTCCCTTTCTTCTTCGAGCTTGAGAATTTGCGATTGTCTTAGTTGCATAGAAGAAGAAGGAGTTTCTTCAATAAACTGAACCAGGACTAGAGAGGGAATTGCTACATTTGTAGGGAGAACAACCTATTTCCCATAGACCAAATTAAAAGGAGAAGTGCCTATTGAGGCCTTCTGTGTTATTTAATCTTCCCATAGAACAAACGTTAAATATTTGTGCTGGTTTTTCTGACTTTGATCAATGGTTTGTTTGATGATCCTTATGAGATTTTTATTTGTAGATTCACCTAAACCATTTCCTTGAGGATAATAGTTAGCATAATATTTAAGTTTAAAACCTCTTTTAAGATCAAATTCTATTATAGCATTGCTAGTGAAATAAGATGCATTGTCAAACATGAGGGTAGTTGGTAGACCAAATTTGGTAATAATAAACTAGTCAATGAATTCAATGATGTTTTCAGCATTGGATACCTTAAGTGGAATTTCTTCCACCCCTTTTGTGAAGTAATCAGTTTCTGTAAGAATAACTCTGTGCTGCTTTGAAGAGTGAGGAATGATCTCACCTATTATGTCTAGTCCCCATTGTTCAAATGGTTTTTCAATGTTGATCGACTGCAATGGTAATACGGGTTTCCTTTGCCTTCCAACAATTTTTTAACAAATTTTACATTTCCTTACATATTTGTGTGCATATTTGAATAAGGTTGGCCAATAATAGCCAACATGCAGGATTTTATGCGACATTGTGTGTCCTCCAAAATTTCCACTAGCTAGTCCATCATGGACTTCTTGCAAAAACCTTTTCTGCCTCAGATTTTTCAAGGTATCTAAGTAAAACAAAATCATAATTCTCCCTAAACAAAATATCTTTGATGATTTCATATTTATTAGATTTTATCCTCAAAGCCCTTTTTCTTTTGTAACTGAGTTGCATAGGGGTATATCCATTTTTCAAGTAAAAGATGATATCAACATATTTAGATTCAGTATCGTTGAGGCTTACCTTACATATTTGTGTATTGTCACCTGAGTTTTGTAGTGTTGGTAAGTTGGATGCTCCTGCTAGCATTTTGAAAAAACCTAGACCTTTACAAAATTTAGCTGGTCTGATCTCAATGTCATATTCTTGGAGTGTTATTACCCAATTTTCTCTTTTCTCACCTACTTCTCTTTGCATTAGTAAATTTCTCACTTCTAAGAATGGGACTACTACCTTAGTGTGAGTTTTGAGAAGAAAGGGTATGAAATTTTTATTGATTTGAAAACAACAAAAGATTGTTTTTCAACATCTGAATAATTTAATTCATCCCCCTGCAAATTGGATCTAAAAAAAGAAATTGGTGCTTCAATTTAGCCATCATTGACTTGTGACAATATAGTTGCATATGATGTCTCGAAAGCAAAGGTATATAAAATGAAATGATTAGAATAATTTAGAGTTGCTAAAGAGGGAGCATTTATGATTGCTTGTTTAATTAGAATAAAAGCTTCATGCTCGGTATGTCCCCAATTAATTTTTTTTTTCTTAATCATAGATTGGAGGGGTAAAACGATTCGTGAAAAGTCAGGGACAAAACAAAACCTATCAGACCTAGGAAAGATTGTATAGATTTTTTATTATGAGGCAAAAATATTTCAAAATTTTCTTTTATCCTATAAGGATCAATGTGAATTCCTTCTTTGGATATGATAAATCCAAGAATCTTTCCTTCACTCAAAGTAAAGAAAGATTTCTTGGGATTGAGAGAAATTCCATATCTCTGACAACGCTCAAATATTTCTTTTAAATATTTTAAATAATTACTACGTTTTTTTTAATACACAGTTATGTCATCTAAATAAATTACCATTGATTTATTCACCAAACCTTTGAAAGATATATCCATGGCTCTCTGAAATGTTGCACCGACATTGATAAACCCAAATGGCATTTTTTGGTAGGCATAGGTTCCCCATTTGGTTCGAAATGTTGTATTTAGCAGATCATCTGGATGTACGAGAATCTGATTATAACTTGAAAATCCATCCATAAAAGACATCAGTTCTAAGCCTGCAACTGATTGCAGTATTTGTTCCATAGGAGGTAATGGAAAGTTTTCATTCTGACAAGCTTTGTTGAGATTGTGAAAGTCTATACATATTCGAATATCACCATTCTTTTTCCTGACTGGAACAAGGTTAGAGGCCCACCTTGAATGTCTGACAGGAAAAATTATTTTGCCTTTGTGAAGCTTATTCAATTTAGGTTTGATCTGATTTTCTAAATTCAGATGAATCTTTCTTAACTTCTGTTTTACAGGCTTTTCATCGGATATCATGGGAATGGTATGTTGAATGATGGAAGTATCATATGTCTTAAGATCTTCATAGTTACAAGAAAAAACATTTTTATATTTCTTTAACAAATGAATAAAGGCTAGTCTTTCATCAGGTGTAAGACCAAGCCCCACATTAATATTTTGAGGTTTAAGGTCAGTTCCAAGATTAAATAATTCAAACCTCAAAGTTGAACTCTGAAGTTTTGAGTTAGTGGGTTTCTTGAATCTATCCTTAAGATCATATAAGTCTTCCAGCTTAACCACAGATTTAGGTATAGAATTCGCAGTTGTTTCTTGCTTAAGCTAGGAGCCATGCTGGTCTTCATCTATTATCTAGTCATCATAATATCCTTCAGATGTTAGAAAACTTTTGATATCTGGATCATTATTAAAAATGTGCCAATTGGTGATATTGTCAGGGATAGAAGGCCTAAAAAATAATTCAATAGAAAAGCGATTGGGGCTATAATCTCCTGGTGGAATGAGCTTGGATGCAACATTAGCCAAAATATAAGCACTTTCATTTTGAAGTCTTGGGATAAGGGAAATGTTAAATGTTGTAAAATGGGAGGTAAGGTCTTGAACTAGTGATTGATAATGTTTCAAATGTCTACAGAGACAATGTATAGTGTTCCTCACCTGTTTAATTATAATTTCCAAATCTCCAAACACTTAAAGGTATTTGATATCAAGGCTGATGGATTTGTACAACCATTGAACTAATGCTTCATATTCAATAGTGTTATTTGTGCTTTCGAATTCAAGTCTACATGCTAACATAGTTTTCCCCTTCGGGGCTAACCAATATGCAACCTGCTCCACCTCCATCCTTAGATTTAGATCCATAAAAAAATAATTTCCAGCATAAAGACTTAAGTACAGGTTTATCTACAAAATTTATACACTTAGAAGAATTTGTTTGAGAATAATTTTCAACTTGCGATATAACAAAATTTTCCAAAAAGGGTGAAGTATTTTCATTGAAATTGCCTAGAAATGATTCAACTTAATAATTTCCAATGATATTGTTGTTGTATGCGACAATCTCATTTTCTCCCTCTAGTGCTGTAATGATATACTTTTGATATTTCTGATGGTCAACCCTTATTTGATTCAACTTACCATTATAAGGAAGCCACATATGGGACTAGTTGGTTGCCAAATAGCCATGAAGCTTTTCTAACCAGTCTCTACTAAGGATCAAGTCATAGAATTCTGCGATATCAGTCACAAGAATGTCAATCACTTAACATACTTTTAGGTTTGATGAGAATCTAATAGTGACCTGATTGAGTTCTCCTATAACTTTGATTTGAGATTGATCTAATTGCATGATGCAAACAACATATTTTTGAGGTTCCACATTCAATTTTGCACAAACTGGTTTTGGTACAATGTTGGAGGCCTTCCCATTTCTTGAACAGCCTGTGAGATTACAGTAATGGGAAGAGGAAAAGTAGGGACCGCTTTTAGCTCTTTGAGAAATAACTTCTGTTGATGTTTTAACTTGCTAATCTCAAGGAATGTAATATTCACCCTAGTATTTTTCATATCTTCAACGATGTTATATTCCATTTAATCATATACTAGGAGAGTTTTCGCTGAAGGTGAAGGTGGAAAATTTGATTGAGGAGGAGTCGTTTGAGTGGATTTGCGGGAGATTTCTTACCCATTGCTTTATCTTTGGGAGTTGGATTTGATGTTTTATGTTTTTTATTTTTTTTGGAAAATCAACAGTGCTCCTACTCTTGGTTGCGACAGGTAATGCTTCTTGTGATTCTTCGCTAGGAAGAATGAAATCCTACATTCCTTGTAATTAAACTGCTTCTTTGTCGTCATATTGCTCTTTAGCTGTTGAGATTCCCTCTTCCTCCACATCTGATTAATCATTTGATATTATATTTGGAGGTTTAGGATCAAAGGAAGGATTTCTTTTATAAGGTTTGTAATCTTTCCCTGAAGAAGTCTCAGCTACCTATTTTTTAATGTCGACCATTTCATTGGACATAGTTTTAAGGACCTTTTGTAGACCTTCAAGATCAAAAGGATCTTTAGGTGCTTTTTTTCTTGGATTTGTCCCTGAAAGTTACCTTTTTGGATTTTCTTTCTTCTAATGCATTCTTATTGTCTAAAGCTAAAATGTTTTTTTCTAAAACTATGGATTCTTTCATTTTTTCTGCCAAAGTAGGTTTGGCAGGCCTATCGACAAAAATCACTGCATTTGAGGGAGAAGCAGAAATGTACCATTCATTTTGAACTTCATCACTGGGTTTGGATGCCGTTGGAATCCTATTCAATAATTTATTAAAACATGAATTGAAGTCCTTAATTGGTTCTCTAGGTTCAATTTTCAAGTTGGAGAGATCATTGAGAAGAGTAGTTGTTGATCGATCATCTCCAAACATGGTTAGGAACTTCTCTTGAAAGGCATCCCAACTATTAATGGAACCACATGATAATGAAAAATACCATGATCTTGCTGATCCTTGTAAGGTATAAGGGAATAATCTTACAATTGCATCTTCTTCTACCATTGCATTCAGATTTATGGACAACATGAAGTTACTTATGTGTTATTCAAAAGATAGACCATCATCAGGGCTAAATTTTGGCAACCATTCATTGGGTGCGCAGGTAGTGGATGTAATAGCCTTGTCATTCGAACAACTCCTGGATTTGTCCATGGTATTTGAGCCATCGTGGGTATATGTGTAGAGGAAGATGCTCTAGTAGTTGAAGGTGATTGGGTAGAGGAGGTTTGTGCTCCAATACCCGTGTAAATCATGATCTAGAGTTGTGAGGTGGATGATTGATTTTGTGATGAAGTGGAAGGAGTGAATGAGGGTGTTTCAGGTGATGATGAGAGAATCTCGCTATGATTTTCAGATTGTGTTTTCTTAGCTTTCCTTCTAAGATGAGGTAGAGGAAGTTCAAATGGGGGAATCCCAAATTTTTCGCTCTGCGACCTGGTTAACCTTTGAGAGGAAGGGAACTAAGAAGAAACACTAGCTTGGGATAATTCAGATTCTTCTTGAGATATAGAAATCCATTATAGTTTATGGATTAAAGACTGAACTTTAGGAGTTTCTGTAGAAGAAGATTGATCTGCTTTCTTTGGGAAAACAACAGTGGATTCTAAGGTTTCCTTTACAACTTCACGCCTAGGATTTGGGGATTTGGAATGTGACCGAGAAGTTGGAGGTGATGGTAAGGGAGTTTTACTCTTAGAGCAACTTTCTAATTTAGATTTACTTTCCATTCATAGTTAGGCCCTCCTTCTAGCACTAAAGTGTTGAAGCCTCGAAAATAGTTGGGACAACATGGGGGAAAACCACCCGATCCAGGCCTTGAAAGTAGTTCCTTTTCCGTTTGGTATAGTGGCTCAGACTAGGGATAATGGGAACAATTTCCTATAAGGGGTTGATTTTATAATGTTGATGGGATGATATAAGATGTAACGGGAAATGATTCAACTAAGTGTAATCTAATCTAACTACTAAACACATGCATATATATTAATCTAACATTATCTAGCTATACATATACTTGGGAATAAAATACAATATGCGATCTACAATGATGTCTTACAACAATTGGTAATAACGATCATTCAACTGCCAAAAGAAATGAAATCATTTAAAGATAATTATTTTGGATAAATAGTTTGACAAAAAAATTGAGACAAATATATCGCATATAAAAATCGTTCATGTATTCAAAATGGAATCAGAGCTAACATCATACAGAAGTGAAATAATGCAAAACTATAATTCTGATTTTCATACATAAAACAATTGAAAGAAGAAATATTGCTTAATACATAAATAAAACATAATCATATGATAAAAGTACCATATATGATAAGTCCTGCTCATGTGCTTCAACAAAACTGACTCAATTTCATTCAATCCAACACATTCTAAGAATACAAAAGTGCATTTCAGTAGAGCATGTTAGATATTTAAAGAAAAATAGATCATGTTCCATTCATTTCATCAAAACTTCCTCAAAAGTATAAAAGTGTAATGTTTTGAAAAGTGTTTTTGATAAAATTTCTGGACCTCTCTCTAAATGCATGAGAGGGTTTAAATACTAAAATATATGTCTCAAAATAGATTATTACAAAAATAGCTGAGGAAGTTTCGAACAACCTTCCTCATAATGAGAAAAATTAAAACTGAAATTAAAAATAAATTGACGACTAGCTCCTTTGAAATTGATCTCTAACATCACAAATATCATTCATTGGCTTAAGCTGAGGCGGCTGGTTGATTGTATATTTTAACTTCCCAACAAATATGGCATATGTCAATCTTGGCACCATATTTTGTGTATAGGTTGTTAAACACCTTAGAGTCATCCACTGGCTGTGTGGTTGTACTAGAAACTTCTAGTATGCCTCCCAATTCAGGTTGGTTAGTTGTTTAATAGCCTCTTCCTTTTCCTGCGTTGTCTGTTTCCATTGTTGTTCTAGTTTCTTGACATTTGGTAGAAACCCTGGTACACACTCTTTGACAAGATTGGCACCATGAAGGTTTTCATTTACGGCCTCTATTATGTTGCTTGCTACTATCGTCGTTGCCCTTTATTCCTGTTTCAACTGATAATCCCAATCTAAAAACATTATATCTTTGTGAGACTCCTCCAGCTTTGGTAGGTCAGCGTTTCTTCCATCCTCTGATTCTTGTCAGGTGATAAATTCATAAATAATTTTGTGAATTTCTTCATACTCAAGCCTCATATCAATTATTTGGTTGGTCAATTTTTCATTGGCTTCACAGTAAGGATTTATTTGCGAAATCTTTTGGCAGAATACTTCTTCTTGTTGCATTAATAGGGAATTGAGGCTAACTACTTCTTGATTGAATTCGTCAATTTGCGGGTTGTCTTTGAATTTATCTATTAAGGCTTGTATTTGTGAATCCTTTTCTTCTAAGATGGCCTATTGCTACATCCTCATCTGCTCGAATTCTCTTTGAATTTGGGCTACCTGTAATTTTGCTTGCTGATTAGTTTTTCTTGGGCTAATTGTTGTTCTAGCAGCATAATTTTCTATTCCTTTTCCTTCAACAACATTCAGATTTCAGTCGCCTTGTCAATGGTGGCTATGGCATAAGCTCCTATCAATTGCGACAACTTTGTGAGATTCTTAGATGGGTCAATATGCGTGTCCTTCCACACAATATCCACTGGTTCATTTTTCGGAGTCATAATAGTAGTGGTGTCTAGTTTCCTTTTCTTCCTTTGTCTTTTCACTATAGCCTTATGGGTAGGACTGTAGAATATATCTAATGGAGGTATTTCCTCAATTCTTAAGACAATTTCGGAAGTAGGAATAGTAGGAATAACCTCAATGTCTTGGGTACCTGTAGCTCCTTCCCCTTTAGTTTCTGGATTTGCTTTATGCTAGGTTTGCTTGCGAGTTTGCAGTTTAGATGTTTACTCAAGATTTGTGTTTGTATGGGGATTTTTATTGAACTGCTTCCATTCTTGTTCCAAGTCAATGATTGGAGCTTTTCCTGATTGATTTGCAGTAGAACCAACTTTTGCCTTTTTCTTTGCCAAGGCCTGATCGACCGTCTCCTCTGTACTTTCAGCTGTGTATTCTCAGACTCTTTATTTGTGTTTCCTTCTCCATTTTGAGATTGTCGCTCTGAGTTCTTTGACTCATGTGTCAACTTTTCTTGGGTTTCTTCTTCAAAATTCTCTTTGGAACTTCTGTCCCAGCTTATGCTGGGAGTTGGCTCCCTTATTGGTTCAATCTACAATAGGTCCAATGGGACCTTTGACAGTCTCTTATTTCTGTATACATGGAAAGCATTAATATCTTCTAGGGTCAATAGTAGTGATGCCATATGAAAAACTTTTTAAAATGTTTCTGCTTGTAGGAAGAGGTCATCGAAGGCATCCTCTTCATTGGTGAATTGTTTGACTTTTACCATAGTAGTAAATTCCTTAACAATGCCATTTGGGTCGTATTGCTTTCCTGGAACTGTAGCTAATTTCAGAGACATAATAATATTTACTTCCTTTAATGCATGTCCATAATCTTGTAGTGCAAAAGCACCACAATTTAATGGGAAGGTTAGCCAAATGGCTTTCTTTTTCTATTTCAGTCCTCTAGTTAAGCCACCTTCCCCTGTAGTCTGGTAGGCTATTTCTCTAGCCAAAAGTTTGTCGGGGACATAATATGGGAGGACATACGGAGAACCAATGCTCCCAAAAACTCTAATGTAGGTGAATGTTTCTTCCCCAAACCATCTGGCTACTGGCAAGATATCTACTTCAACCTCTTGAGAAAACCTAGGGGTTGTTTTATCAAAAATTGCTTTATGAATAGGTAGCATAACACCTTGACATATTTTATAAAAATTGGGGTGGAATTGGGATTCCCACAAAATTTTATGGTATATGTGGATGGGAAGTGGGTTCTGTACAATCCATTTCCATCTCATATTCGGAAACTGATAAGTAAAACAAATTGCATCCATAACAAAATCACCTATATAGAAAGAGGGAAAAATCCTTAAAGAGTAACTTCTTTTCCTTCTATATTCCAAAATGGTCTTTGCCAAATTGTCTGATAAAATTTGAGCTTAGTTCATAATCGTTGCATTTAAATGTTGCATCTATTAATGAGAGCCATTCTATGGAAAATTTGGTGCTATCGGGTCTACCGAATAACCTACATATCATTGTTATTGTGAAACTATGAGGGGGAGAAATGGATTCCATTGAGCACATACCAGTTTTACCCCGTTTGAGTTTTCCTTTTCTTGATCTCCAGGTTTGTGTGACATCTGACAGGTCCTCATTTTCTTTGGTGAATTTCTCAAGGAACTATTTGTTATAGAACTTTTAAGGCTCTGGCAACTGGTACATTAGTCGTAGGTTGTCTAGTGAGAAAGACCCCATGACTTGTTGCCTTTTATTCTTGAAGGTTCTATCTGAGATGTCTACCTCATTAATTACCCATTTGACCATATCCGTGTATGGTATTATCTTTGGTCTCGTAGCTATTCAGTGCAAGAATGAACTTGCTGTTTTGAAATAGGAGGCATAAGATGACTCTTGAGCATTATCTATGGCCTTTGTTACCATTGGCCTGGGTTGCTCTTCTTCTAACAAGTTATACGTGGCATCCCATGTCGTAGTTCCTCCGTTCTTACTGCATGTGGTATTAGAGAAAAGAGGTACCATGTCTGATTTCTTTGATGCAGTCACCTTTCCCTTCTTCACCATTCTTTCTAACAATGTTTTCTGCAGAGGTTTCCTGAAATGGAGCAAATGGAAGTTATCAGATAAGCACAAGCGAGAGTGATAATGAGAATTAAATGATACAAGTTAACCTCAAAAGGTGGCAAGAAAGGAGATTTTATTCAAAATGCAGATGAAAAGATATCGTATCACGTCGAGCCACTCTTAACATAAATGCCATTAAACTTATTAACTGCCTACTAAGGTCTCTTATTATTTCCTTTATTACTAATTAAACTATCGCATTGCAAAAGGGAAGGGAAAAAATTTTACGGTAGCGAGTTTAAACTGCAAAAATGCTGATTTTGCGATTGCGATAAGATTATTGCAATATCGCGAATCGTACTATCATATTTTGGTTGTGTGTTTTTTCGAGATTTGTTTAGAATTCCGCGGGATGTGAGATGAGCGGAATATTACTTATCATTTAGAGCGTACTTTTCCTAAATGAAAAATTACTTCATAAAGTGATTCTTACTTAGTGTCAAACTTAACCTATAGTTTATAATATATATATATTTTTTATCAGGTTCAGGTTCTATTGCACTTTGCAGACTCTTGCAATTTATAAGATTGGCTTTTAAGTAAAGTGTCACGATGTGATAAGTATTGGCTTTCCCTACCGTGATATCGCATTTCGCATCTTACGACATGCTTTGTGAGTTGCGTCTTTTGTGAAAGTCGATATGCGATTGCGATAAGTGCTTCATTTTACAATGAATACCTTAAGTCTTAGTTTTGAAAG
This sequence comes from Pinus taeda, assembly GCA_000404065.3. Classification (NCBI taxonomy): domain Eukaryota; kingdom Viridiplantae; phylum Streptophyta; class Pinopsida; order Pinales; family Pinaceae; genus Pinus; species Pinus taeda. Next base: position 17,830 of record APFE031126174.1, on the reverse strand, counting down.
AAAAGTCTAATAATATCCTAAGTTGAATGTGGTGATCCCTTCCATCCCAATTCGCAGATTTTGGTTCATAATTAACCTTTAACATAATTGGTCCAGTGATATGCAGAAAAAGTGAGAAATGTTAGTTTTTAAGGGATTTGACTTGATGTCTTGATTTATTTCTAAAGATTTAGAAGAAAGTGTTGGAAATATTGGGGGGTGGAGGGATGGGGGGGGTGAATCAATATTTATTTTCAATTACTATTTTTATCAGTTAAAAACATTTATATTTGGAACAAAGAAATAGATAACAGGAATAGATGCTTTTATTAATGTGATCTTTGCAATAAATAAAGTACTATATCTACACACACACACACACACACACACACACACACACACACACACACACATATATATATGGTTTCAATCAGTTGCCAAGCACCAACTTGGACTCTTTGTGAGGCTCCAACCTCCAAAGCACCAACTCTGTCTCGTCAAGGCACCAACCTTGAATTTACGAGAACCAACTCCCAGGACACAAATCCTTTCAATTCTGAGGCACCAACCTCAAGGGCTCCAACCCTCTGTTGTAATTGTCTGGATCTATTTGGTTTTAATTCTCTGCTCCCAACACTGTTGGACCTATGGCTTACTTCTGTCCTCCTGTTCCTTCCATTTCTGCCAAAACTTTGGCTTCCTTTTTTTTTCTTATAGTTTGCCAACAACTATTTTAACCTTCCTTGTTCACTGTTATAGAAGCCTGATACGCTTGACCTTTTGGCTTCCTCCTTGCTTGCTTGAGATTCAGCTTCCTCAACACTCACTCGACCTTCTGGCTTCCCTCCTCTGGTCACTTGAGCTTCATCTTCCCAATCTACTCTCACTCATCCTTTCGTCTTCTTTTTATAATCATTAGTTGTGAACTACCATTCTCTTCTGTGATTGATGCCCACAGTAGATCATTCGAAATGATACGTCTTATCATAGATTTATATGAGTTTCACCAAAGGAAATACGCGTTTAGTGGAAGAAGGTTGGCCGACTTGAATATTAAAAACATAGTGAAGAGTCTTCCATATTCACAGAAATCATATAGAATAGGCTATACCCATATAGAGGTCCCACATGCCACATCATCCTTTTATTGTAATCACAGCTTCCGAAGGTTCGCACATAACATAGCCGATTCCCAATTGCCGACAGAGCAGATGTGATATGGTATTAAACAATTATTAATAAGTTTGTTGGGTCCACACCCTTATCACAATCACCAGTTTGACATTCCTTTGTACATTGAGATTACCGTAGATGTGAGATTTGATTAAACCATGCTATAATGGTGTAGGCAGGTACACAATTATATCACAATCGACATTTTAATGTGGCAAGGCTTTTAAAGATGCTTGCGATATTGTGACAGATGTGATATTTTATTACTTCGTATTGTAATGGTCCTATATATATATAGTATCATGACACGGCTTTACGCTCTTGCGATATTCCTTAGCGATACTGCAGCGTTGATCTTATTTCCAATCTAACGGTCCTGACTTAACCTGATCAACCCAAAACCGTCTATTGATCCTTCACCATCGATCAACCCATGCTAGATCCAATGACCTACATGCATTTCAGGTGAGCCACTTGCAAGAGAAATAACCACCTGAAAAAGTGGTTTTCTCTCTCCACCCGAGTGCTACGTGTCACTCGGTTAATGGAATCGGGCGCTCTCCTCTAAATACCACTTACCGCTTAGCGTCCGCCCGATAACCACTGCCACTATTACAAACCCATTGGTTAACTGTTGAACATGGTTGCACAGAGTAACGAATCTCCACTCTTTACTTCTCGTGGTTTCAAATGACTCTTCCTCTATGCTTCTCTTGCTCCTATGATCAGTCTTCCCTTTGGATTTTGATAGTTCTTCTTTGGCATATATTACATTCGATGCTCCTCCATTAACTTCTCTTCTGCTGGCTTCTCCTCCTTATGCATGTTCCTCTTTGTTCCTTCTAATTAACTTCTTCCCTACTTTGATAGCTCTGCACTGATAGCTCCTATGACTTCCGATATTCTCTCCAATGGCTTGACCATCTTGGCTTTCCTTTGGTTTCTCCTCATGGCTTCTTGCTCTGCTTTTCCTAGAATATTACCATATTGACATCAATGACAATCTAGGTTAACAATCTCCCCCTTTGTTATTGATGGCAATATTCTTCTTCTCTCCCCCTTTGACATCAATGGCAAAGGAGTTCTCAAGGACTCCCCCTGTCGAAATTCTCCCCTTTTCCTGAACAATCTTTATGAACCAACTTAAGTGATGCTAAAGAGATATCCCCCATCTTTTGATGAAGATGTTCAAATGCTTCTCGAGGAAGAGGTTTTTGAAAATATCAGCTATCTGTTCCTTAGTATTGATATATTCCAAGATGATGTTTTGTTCAACTACTTGTTCATGAAGGAAATGATACTTGATAGGTATATGTTTGGTATTTGAATACATCACTAGATTTTTGTTGAGGTTGATAGCACTAGTTTTATCACAATAGATGGTAATTGGTTGATTTGTACCTATGTTGACATCTTTCAGAGCTTCCTTCATCCATAATATTTGAGTACAACAATCCGTGGTAGCTATATACTCGGCTTTAGCTGTAGATAGTGATATGGATGTATGTTTTTTGCTAAGCCAAGATACTAAACAGTCTCCCAGAAAGAATGCATTTCCACTAGTACTTTTTCAATAATCGACATTTCCGGCCCAATCAGCATCCGTGTATGCAGTCATAGTAAGAGTTTAGTTCTTAGGGTACCAAAGGCCGAAATCAAGAGTTCCTTTCAAGTATTTGAGAATTCTTTTTACAGCCATCAAATGGGATTGTTTAGGGGCTAATTGAAATATTCCCACCATTCCTACTGCCTGCATAATGTCAGGTCTTGTAGCAGTTAAGTATAGAAGGGCTCCAATTGTTGACCTATAATGAGTTGCATATACTAGAGGGGAGTCATCATCTTTGCTTAATTTACAATTTGTGGTTATAGGTGTGCTGATGGGTGCACAGTCTTCCATTCCATATCTTTTAAGCATGTCTTTAAGATATTTGGCTTGAGATACGAATGTGCCTGTCATGGTTTGAAATACTTGTAGTCCAAGGAAGTAAGATAATTCTCCTATCATCGACATCTCGAACTCTTTTGACATATTTTGAGAAAACTCATGGCTCATCTCATCATTATTACTAACAAAAATCAGATCATCAACATAAACAAGTGTGACTAGTAACTTATCCTCATCTGTCTTTATGTAGAGATTACTTCCTGCCACCCCCTTCTTGAAGCCTTGTTGTTGTAGATAGTGATCCAATACTTGCGTAACCAAGCTCTAGGAGCTTGTTTCAACCCATATAATTCCTTTTTCAACTTACAAACAAAGTCTTTTCCTTCTGTTAGATTAAACCCTTATGGTTGTTCCATGTAGACTTCTTCCTTGAGTTCCCATTCATAAATGTTGATTTTACGTCCATTTGATAGATTTTGGATCCTTTTGGGCAAGAAAATTCCAAGAACATCCTGATAGCTTCCACATGAGCTACTGGTGCAAATGTTTCTTCAAAGTCAATTCCTCCAATTTGTAAATAGCCTTTACAAACAAGCCTTTCCTTGTTTTTGATGATTTGTCCATATTCATTCATTTTGTTTTTAAACACCCACTTGGTTCCTATTATGTTTTTGTCCTTTGGATGAGGTACCAGCTCCCATGTCTCATTATTCTCAATTTGAGACATTTCTTCTTCCATGGCTTTTACCCAATGAGGATCCTTGCTTGAGTAAATGTTTCTAGTTCTATCATGGATAGAAGAGCAACATCATTCTTCTTTGGTGTATTAGTCATCCTTCTTCGGGTTTGCATCCCTTCATCCATATTGCCAATAATCTACTCTTCTGGGTGATATTTTTGGAGAAATTTCATCTTTTAAGGGGTTTGAGATGGTTCTTTTTCCTTGGTTTTTTCTTGGTCTTTTTTCTTCTTTTTCATGTTCTTCTTCAATGAGAGGATCAACTTCATGTTCTTCAATTTATTTTTCTGGAAGGTCTTCATCAATTTTTACATCAATTCTCTCCACTATTTTCCGTAGATGGTTATTGTAGCACTTGTAGGCTTTGCTTCTTATATAATCTCCAAGAAAGATCCCTTCATCAACTCGTCAACCAAATTTTCCTGGTAAGCCATCATTGATTTTTATGAAGCACTTGCTTCCAAAAATCTTGAAGTATTTTATTGAAGCAGGTCTTCCTTTCCATAATTCGTAAGGAGTCTTTTCATTGTTTGGTCTTAATTGAGTTTGATTCAAGGTATATACAACTTTCCCAACTGCTTCTCTCTAGAATTTTGGTTGCAAGTCAACTGCTATTAACATTGTTCTTGCCATTTCTTGAACTGTTCGGTTTCTTCTTTCAACTACCCCATTTTTTTGGGTGTTCTAGCTGCAGAGAGTTCTCTTTTAATTCCATGTATTTTATAGAATTCATTAAATTATTTTGATGTGAATTCTTCCCCTCTATCTGTTCTGAGGCACTTAATCTTTGAGTCCTTTTCATTTTCTACAATAGCTTTAAGATTATTAAAACACTCAAATGCTTTAGATTTCTATTTTATAAAATATATCCACATCATTCTAGTATAATTAACAACAAATAAAGAGAAGTACCTTTCCCCTTGGAGTGTCAGAGTTCTAGTTGGTCCACATAAATTAGCATGGATGATCTCCAATGGTTTTGATGTAGAAAACTCCTTGGTCTTGTGGTTGGTTCTGGTTTTCTTTCCATGTTGACATGGACCACATATTCATTGATTTGGTTTGAATAACTATGGAATGTCTCGTACTGCTTTAATCTTGTTGACATTGATCAAGTTATCAAAGCTTGTATGTCCAAGTCACTTGTGCCACAACCAAATTTCATTTGTTTGACTTAAGTAGCATTTATCTTCTTGAATCTTGTTCAGAATGTAGATGTTGTCTGGTGTTCTAACCCCTTTCGCCACAAGTTCCCCTGAGGAAGAGTTCCTTATTTCACAGTATTTGGTGCTAAAGACAACATTATGTCCTTGATCACAGATTTGGCTAACGCTCAGGAGGTTGTGTTTGAACCCGTTTACTAGCAAAGCATTTTGAGCTTTTCCTTTTCCATTAATAAAAATAACAGTTCCTTTTCCAACAATTTTGGTAGATCCACTTCCAAAGGATACATTCCCTTCCTTTTTGTTCAATGAGACAAACTTCCTTTTATCCCCTGTCATGTGTCTCGAGAACCCACTATCCACAAACCAATGATTTTCATTGTTTTGAGCACATAGATCTAGGCCACATTTATCCGTGTTGAGATTCTCACTTCTTGCTTTTCCTCTTTTGAGTGGGCAATTTTGTTCATTGTGTCCATTAATATTACATAATGAGCAAATCAGATCAAATTTGGCCAAGGGATCAAAAGAATTGTAGGTCTAGACTTGTCCTTGCCCTTTGGGGCCATATGGTTTGTTTATTTGATCCTTCAGTTTTGATGTGTCATTCTTACGAGCTATGTAGTGTCTAGCTTGATGAACAAAATTTTTACAATGGAAACAATGCCCAAAAAAGATAGTTTTGTACCTGTTGTAATAGCCATGATTTGAATCAACATTCTTCCTTGGATTTACTCCTGCTTCATTCTTTGGATTTGAGATGGGCCTTTGATGAAATACTATTTTGTATTTTTTGTAACATCCATGATTCGAATCAGCATTCTTCCTTGGAGTTACTCTCTCTTCATTCTTTGGATCTGGGATGAGCCTTTGATGAAATAATATTTGTTCTTTTGGGTTGCTGGAAAGTATGTCAGCATAGATTTTTGCATTATTCTTAGTACTTGATGATTCTCCTTTAAACCTATTCCATATTTGTCATGTTGAGGTTTTTGATTATTTAGGATAGTGTCAAGTATTTGAGAGCTTTTCCAACCCTTTTTAACTTGCTCCAATTCCTTCCTCAGAGATACTATTTCGGCTTCACGTTCTTCACAAGCTTCTTCTTTTTCTTTTAACTTATTTTTCAAGAGATCTTCCCTTCTTTTTGTTTCCTCATTTTCTAGCTTGAGAGAAATGATTTTATTCCATAATTTTTCATTTTCTTCAATGGCACTTATTAACGATTCATCTACATTTCCATCTAGCCCTAAGTCATCATCATTTGTGAATGCCATGAATAATATTCCTTGGCTTCCAGCATGGTCATTTTCTTCATCTGACTCTTCTTCACCTCCTTTGCAGTGAGGGAATTGGTTAGTTGATTTCTTTTTGATGACTACAAATTCATCTTCATCAGAATCATCTTGCTTAGAAAGGAAATTCTTCTTATTGAACCCTTTCTTTTTGTATACCATCCTTTTAGAATTTTCTTCATCATCACTGTCATGCTTATGAGGACATTTTGCAGCATAATGACCTATTTTTCCACATTTGAAACAAATAAGAGGGTATTTACCTTTTAGCTTAGATCCTTTCTTCAGCCTTCGTACAAATTGCACCAATTCGGATTCAACATCAGAGTCATCACTACCGACATTCCTTTATTTCCCCTTTTTTGATTTTGAGGCCTTGAATGCTGCATCTTTGGAACTTGGGCAACCTTTTCTCATCTCATAGGAAATGAGGATTCCATGGAGTTCATCCATATTGAAAATATATAGATCTTTCATTTCTTCTATGGCACTTACTTTAGATTCAAATCTATCTGGGAGAGCTCTTAAGACCTTTTGAAAAATGGTGCTTTATTCAATGTTTTCTTCCAATCCTTTAAGAGAGTTGACCACTTCAGCTACTCGGAGAAAGTATGATGCAATATCTTCTTCATCATCCATTTTAAGACTTTCAAATTGCCTTCTATGAGTTTGAAGCTTTGACTTCTCGACTTTGGAGTTCCCATCGTATAAGCCAATTAGCTTATCCCATACTTCTTTGGCAGAGTTACAATTCATGACTTTTGTAAATTCAGAATTGGTTTTTCCACTAGTGATGGAGTTTAAGGCTTTTGCATTTGCAATTTAGAATTTCCTCTCGTCTTGGTCTGTTGGAAGAGTGGAAGGAGCTATGTACTCATTTATGACCAAATTCCAAACTTCAGGTCGAAGGGACATTAAGTAGTAGGAAATTCTCTTTTTCCAGAAACCAAAATTTGTGCCATCGAACAGAGGAGGTCTTCCTAACATTTCTTGATTTCTCATCATGAATAAGAATCCTTCTTCAAGTTGTTAAGCTGATATGAAGAAGCCCGCTTTGATACCAATTGTTGGAAAATACTGGAGGGGGGGGGGGTTGAATCAATATTTCTTTTCAATTATTATTTTTATCAGTTAAAAACATTTATATTTGGAACAGAAATAGATAACAAGAATAGATGCTTTTACTAATGTGATCTTTGCAATAAATCAAGTACAATAGATATAGATATGTATATGTATATGTATATGTATATGTATATGTATATCTATGTATATGTATATGTATATGGTTTAAATCAGTTGCCAAGCACCAACTTGGACTCTTTGTGAGGCTCCAACCTCCAAAGCACCAACTATGTCTTGTCAAGGCACCAACTCCTAGGACACTAATCCTTTCAGTTCTGAGGCACCAACCTCAAGGGCTCCAACCCTAACTGTCTGGATCTATTTGGTTGTAATTCTATGCTCCCAACCCTGCTGGACCTATGACTTACTTCTGTCCTCCTGTTCCTTCCACTTCTGCCAGAACTTTGGTTTCCTTCTTTTTTCTTACAGTTTGCCAGCAACTATTTTAACCTTCCTTGTTCACTATTATAGAAGCCTGTTACGCCTGACCTTTTGGCTTCCTCCTTTCTCACTTGAGCTTCGGCTTCCTCAACACTTGCTCGACCTTCTGGCTTCCCTCCTCCAGTCGTTTGAGCTTCAGCTTCCCAATCTACTCTAACTCATCCTTTTGTATTCTTTTCATAATCACGAGTTGTGAACTACTGTTCTATTCTATGATTGATGCCCGCAGTAGATCATTCGAAATGATACGTCTTATCGTAGACTTATATGAGTTTCACCAATGGAAAGATGCATTTAGTGGAAGAAGGCCAACCAATTTGAATATTAAAAACATAGTGAAGAGTCTTCTATATTCACAGAAATCATATAGAATAGGCTATACGCATATAGAGGTCCCACATGCCACGTCATCCTTTTATCGCAATCGCAACTTCCGGGGGTTTTCACATAACATAGCGGATTCCCAACTGTCGACGAAGAAGATGCGATATGGTATTAAATAGTCATCAGTAAGTCTGTCGGGTCCACACCCTTACTGCAATCACCCGTTGACATTCCTTTGTACATTGCGATTACCGCAGATGCGACATTTGATTAAGCCATGCTATAATGGTGTAGTCGGGTATAGAATTATATCGCAATCGGCATTTTAATGTGGCAAGGCTTTTAAAGAGGCTTGCGATATTGCGACGGACGCGATATTATATTACATCATATTGTAATGGTCCCGTGGGTCCATATATATATATATATATCGCAATCACACATTTTATCATGAAACGACTTTACACTCTTGTGGTATTCCTTAGTGATCCTCCACCATTGATCTTCTCTCCAAATCTAACGATCTCAACTTAACCCAATCAACCCAAAATCATCTGTTGATCCTTCGCCATCAATCAACCTGCACTAGATCCAACAACGTACATGCATTTCAGGTGAGCCACTTGCAAGAGAAATAACCACATGAAAAAGTGGTTTTCTCTCTCCACCTGAGTGCTACGTGTCGCTTGGTTAATGGAATCAGATGCTCTCCTCTAAATACCACTTACAGCCTAGTGTCTGCCCGATAACCACTGCCACTATTACAAACCCGCCTGTTAACTGTTGAACGCAGTTACACAGAGTAACGACTCTCTGCTCTTTGTTTCTCATGGTTTCAATTGGCTCTTCTATGCTTCTCTTGCTCCTCTGATCAGTCTTCCATTTGGATTATGATAGTTCTTCTTTGGCATATATTACATGCGATGCTCCTCTGTTAACTGCTCTTCTGCTGGCTTCTCCTCTTGATGTGTGTTCCTCTTTGTTCCTTCTAATGAACTTCTTGCCCGCTTTGATAGCTCCTATGACTTCCAAAATTCTCTCCAATGGCTTGACTGTCTTGGCTTTCCTCTGGTTTCTCCTCATGGCTTCTTGCTCCGCTTCTCCTAGAATATTTCCATATTGACATCGATGACAATCTGGGTCAACACAAAGCGCCTAAATGTTAAATTTTTGTTGGAGGGTTTTTGATAAAGGGTCCCCGTTTATTAATAGAATATTAAATATTAAATCAATAGATGGGGGGGGGGGGTTGTTGAAATAGCACAACAAAACCAAATGTCCAAATGAGATCAAACAAGTTATGATTTGAAGATAAGAACATATCGAACTCATTGAAGCAATCCAAACTCTCAAAATCAAATAGTAATATTACCAACGTTAAATCAATGGGTCCCCATTATGAAAATTAAGTGAAAAATGGGGATTTTGGGTTTTCCCTACAACATTGGCGACACACTGGGAAGAACCAATTATATCTAGTTAAAGATAATGAACTTTCATTTACCCAAAGGTTAAAAATAATGGAGTCCGTTGAATTGTCAAACAATAAAACATTTCCATGGGTCCCACATAAACATATTATGCAATATGAGTTTGAAAATATAAGTACTCAAAAGGAGACTTGAGTAAAAATCATGAATCCAAAATTTGGGAAGTATTTATTTTAAAATTACCTCGTATGAGAAATGGAAGAAGGTATAGATAGGAATTTTTTAATAAAGCATATATCCATTTTTATGAATGATCTCTGACATCGCTTCGCTTCCAAGGAGCCTAAACAGTACCCTAATGAAGTTGTCTTTTATACCATACAATCTTAACCCCGGTACCAGCTAGCATCCATAGCCCCAACATTTTTACTTGTATTTCCCGTGCTTCCTCTTCTAATCACCATTTTGATAAGCACGTTTGAAAGCTTTAGTTTATGATGTAGCTGGGTGAAAGAGGTGGGATGGTAATAGAGACTTCTGTAAATGGATACAATACTTTTATAATGTTGATTCCAAATTCTTTTCCTGCGACTATCAATCAAAGGCTTTTATAAATTGGAGGGGTGTAAGGGATCCATTGAGTTAAACTTAGGTTAGTTATTTCCTTGAAAAGGTAAACCCTATCACTTAGAAAGGAGGTGTGTTCCTCCATGGAAAATATTTAAAGTAACAGGGCTTTATGGTTCCATAAAGATGCACCATTAATGATAAATGAAATTCACTGAAATAGACAGAGTAAATATTTCCCATGTATGCCAACCATTGTTGGGTGAGGAAAAGGCCTTCCACATGAATCATTGTGGAGTCACCAAAATCAAACCATAAGCAATGGAAAAAATAAAAAAATATCTAGACTGAAATGAAAGAAGAAAAAAAAATAACTCCAATCATGTCAAAAATGAGGAAAGGAGAAGCTAAAAGACAAGCCCAAATTATATTAAAAAAACAAACCCAACAAGACTAATTATACAAAAGTCTCAATAAAATCATGAATGCGATGACTTCGGAAAATAACACTATACAAAATGAAGATCACAAAAGCCTCAAATATACAATGAAGATAATCATGTGAACGTTCATTCTATGTTGAGATCTTAATAAATTTTATCTTGCAGAGTTATAAGAAACGAGGCTCTCAAAATGTAAAGGGTGAATCACAACGTTGAGAGATAATAAGCTAATGAGAAGTCTTTGTCTGCTACAAATTTTCTTGTTCTAAAGAAAAATCCTGCATGAAAGCATCTTAACTATTTTTTAATCAAATCAACGTTTTAAGAAAATAGAGTAAAGGTTTTGAAACTCCCTAGTTTAGCTGATTCGATGAGGATCATTACTGCGTCTCCGAAAAACCTCAAGTATCCAAAATCAAGCCAATGAAGACATGCAAAAATAAACAAAACAAAAATAAGAAATAAACTTTATGATAAAAAGAAAATCAAACAATAGATGAAGATGAACTTGTTAATGCATACCTGGAAGAATTTTGACTGTAAGTTTACCTCATGAATCTTCAAGTTCTCCCATGCATTTCTCAAAATTTTCATACGTTCAAAATCATCTACTTATTCAATAAAAAATGCTAAGTAATGCACCTTCAAATTAGATCATCTTCAAATTTACATTTAAGGACAAGAGTGGTGAAAATTATCCTTTGATAAATACTCGTGAATCAAATATTGATAGGCCATAGCAATTCCTTAGAATTTCTTCATATATGATTAAAAAACATTTTTAACAATGTGATGAAGTTTTTTTTGCAAAAACAAGACAATCAAGTGCTTCACCAGTGTGTATGATCTGAATATATAAGAACTTTGATATTTTCTAAGCCACTTTTCTATAACATGAAGGGGGAAGCCAAAAACTCGAATTCATTACTTGTTTATTAAAAATCTGCAATAATAAAATAAATGAAAAGAGAAAAATAATCTAATCTAAATTAATCTATCCCTAATTGCTAACTGAATGGAAGGAAAGATGGCTAGGTTTAGTCATACTTCCAATGTAACCATTCTCTCATTATAACTCATACTTGTATGTACATGTCAAACATTAGTAACAAGAATATAGTTAAATGAATAAAAATAAATTTGAATATAGTATGTACACTAATTGTTAATATATTTACAAGAAACAACTTATTTATAATCACCTTCTCTTAAAATGTCCTTTCCAGCTGAATATCAATTGGATCATAGAAATATGGATGGATTTCCATTAATGATTGGTAGAGATTCAAACGAGAAGATAACAAGCCATATTGTGGAAATGGATTTTTAGATACAATGGCCTGCAAAAAACTGTCAGTCTTATGTGCATATGTTCAATTATTAATAATCTTTTGTGAAGGAAAACTTTCCAAATGTATTTCAAATGGATCAATGAAATATGGATGGAAGTTTGATAGTTTCAACAAAAGATCATTAATAGAATTAGATAGTTGGTCATATTGTAAGAATAAACTCTCTTGTTGGAACTGCTTTTGAGAGGAAAGTAACAAGCAATAAGAAATGAACATCAATTGAAATTGGAAGAGTAATAGCTAGTGATGTTCATGATTATGATTTGAAACTTCATTTTCCCTTTTAGGCAATGCATCAATTGAGTGTTCAATATTGAACTGCTCAATATGCCAGCATAAGATATCTAAATACTGAAAACATAAAACAAATCTGAAATCAAACAAAATAAGTGAAGGTACAACAATATAATCAAATCACTATCTGCATTAGTAATACAATTATTGTTACAACACAACTGGGATTGACTTGAAGTAATTTCCTCTTCACAAGGATTGACCAAAATAATGGAATTAAAATTACTGGCAACACCAAATTGTGAATTAAAGAGGGCCAAGACTATGAATATGAGTGAGAATGTGACAATCGTAAAAATAATAGATTGGAATGGGTTCTTGAATGTTGAAATCATGAGTATGATTAATTGTTTGAAAATGAGAATGAGTTGAAACAATTTCCGAGTTGAGGTTCTCTTCATTTTAAAGTATAATTTGAATTTGATCATGAGGATTTAATGTATGAGAAGATAAATCAACATCCTTAATGTTAGAGTAATGATCATAAATGACTTCACGAAATTCATTAAAATTCTCTTCATTCCCATGTGATGTATCAAAACAAGAAGGAATATGGAACACATTTTCATTAATGCTAGAAGAATGATCAATGAATGATTCTCTATCTTGATGAAAACTAATTGGAAATTCATTTATATCAACCTCTCTATTTTCTGAAACAACATTAAAATAAAGAGGGGATAAATTGCTATCAACAAAAATATCAAGATAAAGGTGAAAATGAGAATCAGAAGCAATGAATTTAAAAATCTCTCTATTTGTGAATTCTTGTGCATTTTTTTCACTGCAATTTTTCAGATTCCAAGTTATTTACTTGGCTAATTGTGCTTTCTTGTATAATATTCCTTGGTTTCCCTGAATTTGTTTTTTGATCAACATGATCAAATTCATAAATTTGTACAACAGATCGCATATTATTGGAAACTTCAATTTTTGCTTGTACTTGTTGAATTGTAATCTGTTTTCTGAATTTAACTCATAGTGATTTTCAGATTTCATGGCAAATGGTCATTCAAGTTCATTACTGATTTCTTCTTGTAGTTGTTTATCAAATTATTGCAAGCTTTGTGATAATGGTTCATCAACATAATTAGCATTAACATTGTAAGTGGTGTGTACTAAATTTATGAATTTATCATACACTTCATCATGATTAATATGCACCTCAATATCAGAGTTTTTGATAATATTACTAGAAGTTGAAGGAGAGTCATCAAAGCTTGCAATTGTTACATATGGATTTAAAATGGGAGGAAGAGAACAAATATATTCAAACCATCAATCAGTTCAATTGATGAAGGTTTATCTTCAGTTTTGAATCTCAAGCAAATTGATTGAAATCTAACAGTAAAATCTAAGGGAGATTCAATTTCAAATCTTCGAATTCATCACATACCCGTTCATAATCATAATAGTCAAATTTATAAAGGAACATTGTGATAAATTGATCCCAATTGTGAATAGAGGCAACTGTCTGAGATTGACACCAGTTTCTGGCTTTTCCTAAGAATATAAGAGTAAAAATCCTACATATAATACCTTGACCAATATCATGAAAAGTAGAATTTGAAAATTTTTCAATGAATTATAAAGCATGATTAAATGTAGAAGTATTCCTCTTACCATTAAAATTTACCTTTCACAAGTGCCTTACTATTTATGGTGGAGTATTGGTAGATGCATGTCCAGAGATACAACTCCAAATGGGAAGTTTAAGAGGAGTGATTATGATTAAAATAAAACTTTAAAATAAAAAAACTTGAAAAGAGAACAAGTCTTTAGGCCCTCCTTCTGGCGCCAAAACTGTTGAAGGCTAAAAAATATCTGCCTACAACATTATAAGGGAGACCACCCATTTTAGATCCACTTTGCCACCTGGAGGAGTTCTTTTAGAGATAAATTGTTGGATCTATTAATATATTTCATCCTAGAAGCTTCTTTGCCAATGTAGGGCCAAAATTAGTCAAAATCAAGGAGAAAAACAAGCCAAAGTATAAGAAAACTATAAAATAAAAAATATGAGTTGTGAAGCCGAATTAAAACAGATTAAACATAATTTTTTATTTAAACATTACAACCATATCAAATAGTGACACATGGCAACATTTGAGTGGAATCAAAGGTAATTCCATTATAACTTTTTATAACATGTGCAAACAAAAAAATTGCTGATATTGGGAGGCTCTGACATGGAGCGAATACAATTTCACATTTAATTGTTTTTTAAAAACTGTATCAGGTCCAAATATCGGAGGTGAATGGATTATCGGGCGTTTTATGAATGTTACCATTTAAAAGTTTTGATATACAGGCATATGCGATATTCCAATTAGACCATTGCTAATACGCATATCGGGTTTGGGTATCAGAGCCTGACAGATATCAGAAGTCAGAGGGGAAGGCGCATTAGAATATCGACAATGTAGAGATTATTGAAGATCAAAGCAGGAGGTTATATCGCTATCAGATATCAGAGAGTGTTGTATTAGAGATCAGATATCGAAGGGATATCTTGTATCGACCTATTGACGGGATTGACATATTAGAATATCGACGATCGAAGTTTTTTAAATGTGTTTCAAAAGGAAATCTATGATATGCACTACCTCCGATATGTGGGAGCGGAAACAATGACATGGAATGTGGATTCTCTGACAACCACTTTATCATATAGTTTTGGAAGTTATATGGCCACTTTATTATATTCATTTGATTATTGAAAAAAACTACTTTATGGATTGGAATTTGAATATCGGGGATTTCAAATGAATTCCTCCAATATCAAAGCTCTGATATCTCCAATATATGGTATTAATATATATGCCACTTTTTTTATGATTTAGGCTTCAAGTCTAGGTATAATTCTTAGTACTAGGGGCTATGTAAGGGATAAAAATAAAAATACTATTTACAAATATAAATAAATATTTTACAAATAAAAGTAAAAATAAAGAAATAAAACCTATAAAGAAAATAGGTAAAATACATTATATACATATCATTAGGCCAAAGCAATGAAAAATATCCAATCGACAATTAGGTGCCATTTACAAACCAAATGCCCAAATGAGATCAAACGAGTTATGATAGGAAGATAAGAACATGTCGAACTCATTGAAGCAATCCAAAATCTCAAAATCAAATAGTAATATGACCAACATTAAATCAAAGGGTCCCCATTATGAAAATTAAGCGAAAAATGGGGGGTGTTGGGCTTTCCACACAACAGGAAGTTGGAGTCTGACATAAATAGTTAAGTTACACAATTTGTTTATGTATCGTATATTTAATGTTTTGAATTTTTATTTTTATTCAATATATATTGCCGTATTTGATAATTATTGTTGTGATTTCTTCTATGCTTCATCAATGTTGAGAAGATATTAATAACAGGCTTCCATGAGGAATGAAAATTTATCCCACTCAATTCATGAGGTTACCCTACTATGAGGACCTAAAAATCATTGATTTGCTTGAAACAGTGCATATCGAAAAGAATGTGACAGAAATGTTATGGCGAATCATAGATGGTAGGAGGGATAAAAAAAATTGTCAAAATTTGTAATGACCTTCAAGATGCCAATCATGCAATGCAAAGTTGGATCTGATCAAATACCAATAGGAGACAATAATAACCTTCAATGGTTATTAACAGATAAGAAAAGTGATGTGTAAAAGAGTTCATTTGAAGAATTAAATTTCCCACGGGTTTTCTTTAAACATAAATAATATCTTAACAAAGAAAGGAAAATTTTTTGGGGTAAAAACAAATTATTGGCATACCTTCATTAAGGCAATTATTTTGGTGTATATATTTCTATATTGATATACATATTTATAGTCTTTTTTGTCTACTTTGGATTAAACAAATAATGATTCATTTTTAATGTAACAATATGTTCTACCTCTATCTCTCCCAAACAACTTCGAAAACAACGTCAAATAAGTTATACATGATCTTGGAAAATACATGAGTAAGTAGCGATTATATGAAAAGTGTTTTTTCAATTTTACCCAGTATATTTAACTCATTATCCTTACCCATTATGTCCCCATAATATAACCCCTAAACCTTTTAAATAATAGTATCATTGACTAATATAACCCCTAATCCTTAACCACAAACACATCTAACCCATAATTGCTAACCCTGATAATCATTAACTCCTAAATCTTATAACATGTAACTCCCAGTCCATATAAACAATAATAACCTTTATCCATCATGCCCACTAACCATGATTCACAATATCTATTGTGTAACATCTTGTATGTGGGTTTTTTGGAATAAGGCTAACCCAAATATAGATAAGCAACTTGATAAGATATGGTCTGATTTAATTCATATTAAACTCTTTCATCCCATAATTTATCACCCCTAATCCAAAGTATTTAATGTTAACATGTAGAAATAAAAGGTTTCATTTGACTTGTGCCTTAGCCAAATGGAGATATTCGATTTTCCACATTAGTAGGATGACTTGGATTGCAGTTAGCTAGAGTGACATGGCTTTGTCTCCTAGTTAAATCAGTAAATTCAAGTTTTTGGGCTAGAATTGGAGTTGTGCATGAGTTGATTGCTAAGATCTGGCAATCTAGTGGAGTTATTTTTAGTTAAACTCAATTATCTGAGCTCTAGTATTTAGTGGAGTCTGTAGGAGTTCAATTGAGTAGTTATAACAGTTATTAACTCACTAATATCTTTGTTAACTAATCAATTTACTAAAAATAAACCCATTCATGCATGGAATTTGAATTTTCTAGTTAGAGTGGAGGAAAAGGCACATTGTAATTATCGATTGTATACTAGTTTAATGTACAATGTTTTTGCATTGAGCAGGTGGTCAATTCCTCTAGAAATTGTGCAAGGAAATATGGAATTTCCCTATTATTTAGGAGCTAATATCCTATAGGATTGCACAAGGAAATAGGAGGAAGGTTGATGCTTGAATTGGCTAAGTGTTGGTTAGAGCAAGTTACTGAGGAGGATACCAGAATTGCAGTGCAGGGTGTGCTTCAGGATTGAAGCAAGACATTGTAATTGATCCATATTCTCATCTAAATTAATGAAAATTATTAGAGGGTTTTTTCCTAGTTGGGTTCCACTGTAAAATCATTGTGTTCCTTGAGTTTTGATGGTTGCATGTGTTTCTATTGTGTGTTTTCCTTTCTGCAGAATAGTAGAATAATTTTTTGTCTCTTGATTTTAGTTTGATTTCATTAGTAGTAGAGTTCATTGCAATTTATACATTTAAAAATCATAAAATATAGTAGTAATGAACATATAATACATAAGCCTTATAGAAACTATAACCATGCATATGTAACCATTATAACCTATCGCCAATAACCCTTATAAAATTCAATATACTACAAAATTATGTAAACCTTAATCCCTAAGATATATTATCATAATCTATAAGGATTATAATCCTTAAACCCCCTAATAATTACCCTTATAGCCTCTAATCCATATTACCCTAATTTAAAATTATTTTGGAAAAAACCTGTGAACAGTTTTGAAACCAACGTTTCAGACTAGCTTAGTGAGTCCATCATCAGGGCAATGACATTGTACTTTGAGAAGAGAGAGTGCGAGAGGTTTATTAATAGTTAT
>APFE031126165.1:4046-43666 GCA_000404065.3 Pinus taeda | reverse complement strand
TCCAGAAATTAAATTATATCCTGTAAGTATAAATTCTTCTCCAATTCTTATTAAGTAAAAATAAAAAAGTTACATTTGGACATAGTATCTTCTTTCACACATGGAGTAACTCTAACCGACAAAAAATATGAGGGAAAAAAGAAAATGTTTCCACCAAATGAGGGAGAATTTTATTACTCACTTTAGACTTAATTTTCATATAAATACCACAGGAAAGCTTTCTGCATCGACTATATCAAATTTAATAAATTCTTCCAATTAAATAATTAATGTGAATTAAATTGAATTTGCTACTTTAGGCTCTATATTTGTCTTGTATGCATTGAAGTAGCTTCATTTCTCTCCACGTAACCCAAAATGAATTCTACGACTAGAGAAATCATGCAACCATGATATTTATTAATTCCTTAACATGACCATAATATGCCTCAACTTTTCCTAATATATTAGGTGTGAAATCAAATCAAGTAAAAGAAACCATTAAATAGTCTGACTTCTTCATGCTTTTGGAATATTACGAAAAACGTCAAATGATACTTACCCTTTTACCTTCGCACATGCTTTACCTTCGCATATACTTTACTTCCACACATGCCCTGATTGCACACATGCCTTACCTCTACACATGCTTTACTTCCACGACTTTTAGGCTTAGAAGGATTTTTAAGGAGGCAAACTTATGACACAGACCTATAGACATTAATATATGCATATATGTGCTTTCATTAATGGTATTAATAAATCTAGTTTCTAGAAAGTACAAGTTTATCTCGTAAGTATACATTCCTCTCCAATTCTTACCAAGTAAAAACATGAAGATTAAATTTGGACATATTACCTTATTTCACACATGGAATAACTCTATCCCACAAAAAATATAGCACAAAAGGAAACATTTCCACCAAATGAGGGAGAGTGTCATTACTCACTTTATGCTTAATTTTCATATAAATATGTAATAACCCCATAAAACAACTATTTTTTTTTAGCTAATGACATACTTTATTATTAATCTACAAATAGTTTATTTCTTTGAATAAGGAATTAGATCTTATTTTATTACTACATTTAATTAGAAAAACATCCCTTCATAAATCCCTATATTTTGTCTAGACTTATTCTTATGGAAAAACACTCTTGTGACTTCTTGTTTATATTAATGCTTTTACACCATTCTAACTACTTTAAATCTCTAAGAAAGAGATATTAAATCTCTAAGAAAGAGATATTGACACTATGGATATTCCATAAGTTAACTACTAATTTCTATACCTATTGTTAAACTTATGCGTACCATGTATAATATATAGTTTTTTGGTCACACAATTACTTTAGAGAAATATCTTCCCCTCGGTTATTTTAAAAAGACATTATAGCCCTTTAACAATTCTTTAAATACCCTTATATATAGAATATGTAAAACATGGTTTAACGCTTTCTCAATCTAAGTCTCTTTAGTATAAACATGTTATTCCTTCCTTGGTGCGTATATAGTATTGTTCCTCTTCACAACATATATTTATATGTCATAAGTTGTTAACAGGGTGAATGTAGTATTGATGTTGCAATGGTGATTCGAACCATGCTTATCAAACTTTATATCATTATATGATGTTGTACGTTTATTGGTTTAGTCTCTGTTAGTCCACATGGATTCACATGCATTCATTTGTCGACTCCAAAGTATTTTAATCAATGGTTGAGGTTTGTTAGATCTGTTAATCAATGGTTGAGGTTTGTTCTCTCAGATCTAACAATGGGTATCATTAGGGTTCGAAATTCGGTCATATCGACCTTTTCTTTATTCATTTTTCCATTTCGATCCAACAAAGATTTGCTCGGATTTGCTCGGTCGTTGACATTGAAATATAAATCTCTTGTAAAAAAATTTGTTTTAATTTTTCTTTTAGGGTTTAACCTTACAGGAAATGTATATGCTTGCTTATATCTTATCATCTTATCACACTTAAAATCTTAATGAATTACAATGTGATTGACCATTAATAGTAACAATTGGTTTGTGATTCTAAGTTCTCGCTGTGGATGTAAAACTTATTTAATTTGTTTTTATTTACATAGGGTTTATACTTCCCAACCAAGTTTTATCAATGTAATATCATGTAACTTGTTTTAATGTAATAGCATGTAACTTGTTTTAATCACAACTTGTATTTTGTTTGTAGAGATACGACAAGGTATCCTGATTCTGAACTCCACTCTTTCAATGTAATAGCATGTAACTTGTTTTAATCACAATTTGTATTTTGTTTGTAGAGATACGACAAGGTATCTTGATTCTAAACTCCACTCTTTAAGGTAACTTGGCCTTTAAACATTTCCCTATTTCTTCATTTAACATTTAATTTCTTATTTTATTGCTAGTCCTTAATGAAAAGTTTGTTTCTTTGAACATTCGCAAGTATAACAAAGTCCCAACAAATTTTGAAAGTTTTTCCTTCATAAATATAGTATGGACTTTTCCAAACATTTAATGAATATTCTAGCTTGTTCTCTCCGGGCCAGGTGTCCCTAAATTCTTGGTTTCTACTTTGATTGTGCTTAACTCTTTCGTTGAAGACAAGATACCAGGGTTCCATTTTTTGAATTTGAGTTATCCATACACTTTCTTAGAACACTTCCAGGGAGGAAGTTTATATTTTTAAAGGCTTCTATGTCTAGGGTGTAATTGTAATTAGGTTAACCCTGACCTATAACCTTCAGTCAAAAATAGCTAATTATTAACAATATGGTCCTCTTTGACCAACACTGTAATTTCAGATATATATATAGAGTTAATAAAAATATAATAGATGTTATTCTTTTATATTGTAGTTCATATAAAATTATTCCAAAAATTTTGTGCTTTATGTCTTAATTTATTATTCTTATAACATTTCATGTGTTTATTTGCAAAATATTCCTTGTATACTCATTAACATTATGGGATAATGGTTATATAATTAACCATACCCACTATGGCAATTTCCTTACCTTTTTAACCATGTTTAAATGTTATCTACCTTTTTTCTTTGTTTTACATGCATATTAATCTAACAACTAAATTAACTACTCAAGGATAACTTGGGTAATTATATTGTCCAAATCGTTTTGATTGGATATTATTATGTTTGTGGCTCAACCTTTGTTCATTTTTCATACTTTAGGTTTTTTCAACCTTTTATACACTTATGTTTGTTCTTTATTTTATGAAATATTTCCTAAGCATATCTCCATATTTTATATAGCTATCTCAGGTAGATATCAATCTAAGCTTAATATATTTATATATAAATCATTATTTAATCTAGTTTGCTATCTTGTTAGACTATTCTAAATCCTATTTTAGTTTTCCCTTTTTGTTATAATTATAAACGTATACAACTAAACATGTGTAAACAGGAAAAAACTAACCAACCCTAATTTAACAACATTTAGTTTACTTTCATTACATTAACTTCAATTTAAAATGCATACACTTAGATTAAAGTTCTATTTAACACTCATACACTTAGATTATGAGAAACACTTGTTTCAATATAGAAATCGGAAATACTTCTTTTATTCATACACAAGTTTTGTAATTTCCTATTCAAATTGTATAAGCAATCTAAATTATATCAAGTATTCCAAGAAAGGAATTTTGCATGCTTACTTAGAGTCTTTTATTTACACAATATTTCAAGTGTTAGATAATTTTAACCAATAACAATTTTTTTAGAAAAAGTAAAATATTCAAAGTACTGAATTCTAATGATGTTCAGGAAAATAAATATGCAGTTACCAGGCTCCACCCAACTTTGACTTTTTCTTTTCAAAGAGTCCTCTGAACTCTGGTCTACAAGTCAATTCTCTAATCTTTTTCGCATTTCGTTCTTATGCCTCTCTCACAATTTTCCACTATGTGAGTTATTCACCAACGAAAGACAAGAAACATCTCAATTTTCCAAAACAATTAATAGTTAGTAGGTACCTCCACCTCATCCACCAGGTGGCAGGTGGTTACTTGCTCATTAAGGAGTTTCACTTTCCCAACTCCCAAAGATAGTGTCTTGTCTTTTCGGGGAAGTTATTGATCAATAAATTTCCATCATCATTAATAATTTAATCCTTAGATTAGACTACCAAGTCTTACTCACCAGGAATAATTAAGTTCCATCATTAACTTGCAGCCATAGTTAGCTTTAGCAAAGTGTAGGTTCAAAATTATTTTCTAGATTTTTGATTAATAACATAACAAAACAAATTTACATTCAACATTTATCAATAATATTACATTGATAAATTAGTCCCAAATGAGTCTTAAAGTCAGTACATCCAACACCATAACATATATAAATTTACAAACAAACTCTAAGTCAGGGGATACTATAAAATATCATTGAAAATATTTTTGCATGGACTATATCAAATTTAATAAATTCTTCGAATTAAATAATTAAAGTGAATTTAAATTGAATTTACTACTTTAGGATCTATATTTGTCATCCATACATCGAATTAGCTTTATTTATCTTCATGTAGCCCAAAAAGGAATTCTTTGACTAGAGAAATCATATAACCACCATATTTATAAATTCTTTAACATATTCATAATATGCCTTAACTGCTCCCAAAATATTAGGTGTGAGACCAAATTAAGTAAAATAAAACATAAAACATTCTGACTTCTTCGTACTTTTGGAATATTATAGAAAGAGTCAAATGATACATACCCTTTTACTTGCACATAGTTTGTCTTTAATTCTGCATATGCCTTATCTCTGTGCATGCATTACTTCCAACAATGTTAGACTTAGTAAGGTTTTCCAAACAAAGATACTTATAGCATAGAGCTACAAACATTAATATATGCACATACATATTTCAGTTAATGGAATTAATAAATCTTATTCCTGAAATTAAAAGTTTATCTAGTAAGTATAAATTCCTCTCCAATTTTTACCAAGTAAAAATATGAAAACTACATCTATGTTTAATTCTCCAAACTCTTAAATCCAATTTTTTCTCTTTCATTACAATTTAAATTAAAATTAAAAAATAAATAAATTTAAATTAAAAATAATAATTTAAAATCACTAGCAACTTACAGCTATTATCCTTATTCTTTATTCTTTTATCATTTCCAAAGTTTATTCACCCCAAGTACCATTATTATGATATCTTTTATCATTTCCAAAGTTTATTCACCCCAAGTACCATTATTAAAAGGGGTGAACTAAAATAGTAGTATCACATCTATCGAAACTTTGTCTTTATCCCAAGGAATTAGTTACACCTTTATCATCTGCAAATTGCTTCGTTGAGAAGTGATGTGATAAGTAATTTTTATAACCCTATAAAATTAATGTGAATCTTACATTTCTGGAGAAGAAAATATTTTTATCCATTTTCTAATGTATACAAATTGCGTTGTTGAGAAGTAATGTTATAAGTAATTTTTATCCCACTATAAAAGTAAAGGGAATCTTAGAACAAAATATTTTAATCCATTTTTAATGTATCATGAATGAGGGCTTGTGAATGAGATAACTTGTGTTTTGAGTGTGGTTAGGAACACCCCTAGATTTGAGTGTTGGGATATATCAATATTAATTTCTTTGAACATAGTCTATTATATATATATTTTTGAAAATTTATAGAAATTTTTGGTAATATTTTGAAAAATTTGATAGGGAATTTTTGTAAATCTAACTAAAAGTTGTCAAAATTCATAATTTTAGATGCTTTAAAAGCTTTTGATGGTGCTGAATTTATTTCCACTATCAAAAACATGATTCAAACACTACTTCTACAAGTTTTTTTGAATTTTTTTTACCTGGATTCCAGTTACTTTTGACCATCCAAGCAATTCCTCAGCTTCTGTAGACGACTCCATTTTTTTGACTAATTTTTGGATCGTGGAATATATTGTGTTGCAAAAAAATGGTATAAAATTTAAAGATATAATCACATTAATATTTTTGTAACTAAATTAATTAGTTGGTGTTGTTATTTTAACTATAAATATAAAATTGAATTTAATTCGCGATTTATTCTAGAAATGAAATTTACTCAATGTGAATTTTAGAGATTGAGGTAGAGAAAAGAGTGTTCAAAGAAAGAATGAAAAATAGTTGTAGGGTTTCACGTAAACTCAATTTGGCTTGCCCAATATTAAAGACTCGATTGGAGGATAAGGTCCTTTAAGGTCCTTTTCCTAAATCAGATTGGATTATACAATGAAGAATTTTTAAAAATATTAATCAATTAAGGTTTTATTCTTGATTTTGAGTTTTTTTGGTTATAAAAATGTGAATTTTGTCCTTAAATCGTTAAATATGCAAATTTACATTTTTTTTTAAGTACTTTGTTTGGTTTATGGCATTAAACACTATAAACATTGATATTAAATATGTAAATTTATTTGTTTTTTAAGTACTTTGTTTAGCTTATGCCATGAAATAATACAAACATGGATATGATTAGAGTATCTTATATACATTTGATTGATGGAAGAAGAGAAAGTTATTGATGTATTTTGTTGAATGCTCTCTATGCAAACAATTTTAATTGTCATCTTTCTCTCTGTAAGAATAGTATTGGCACTTATATATGTATAATATTTGCAATATATACAATAATAAAATTAAATAAAGATGTGAATATTTTTTTAAGAAATAATGTAGTAATGTATACAACACTAATATGATAATAATGTCTTATTTTTTTTAATAAAATAATATAATTGTATTTAAATATTAAAGTTTTTTTTAAAAAAAATTATAAAGTAAATTTTAAATTATAATATAATATATGCCTATAATATTAATTTAATAAAAAATTTTTAATAACATATATTAAATTTTAATATGATAATCATTTAAAGTTATAAGAAAAATTAATGTAAATAAAATTCAATTAAAATATCGACTAAAATGCGAAATCTCAAAAATCCACTCCCCATTGTACTTCCTAGATTGTTAAGTTTCTTTCATTGATAAGGTTAAAGAAAAACATGAGAATGAGTTTGATTTTGTAATATATGCGCTGAGGGTTAGGATCTCTTAGTTCCATCATTGGATTTTCATCACTCACTCAAATACAATAATGGTAAGCCTTAATGAGAACCCGGGGCCGATACTTTGACATATAGGCTTACAGATTATAATTTTTATTAATATAAGTTTATTTTTAAGTGTTTTTATAATGAATATAAATTAACAAAATAATTTAATTTTTAATTTTTACATTTATGTGAAATTATTATTAATTTATTTTTTTAATATAATTTTATAAAGTATATTTTCTGAATAGGGTGATGATTGAGTTAGAAAAGAGGGAGCGGTTGTTTTTATTTTATTTGGCCAACAAATTTTGGGATGTGGCAATATGTTTTCATGAATAATTAATGGCATTAAATTATGTTAGGCATGCCGTCATTTTAGCTAGCCATATTATAGAGGCAAAATAATTGGAAATTAGTAGTTTTCTTTCTTGTCTTTGTGTCAATTGAGTGCACACTTGTGCGATTCTAATGCGCGAAAGGGCTTTGCCCATTGAATAAAGCCCACATACACATTTTGAATTTTTTTCTAGTAGCGAGGAGAAAACAAAGGCATCCAAATCCAAAGCCTACAGGGAAAGCGATGAGCTTGACATGGCCCTATCTACTACTAGACCCTAATGATGTTTCAACTCACAATAAGCTACCTTCTAATCCCAAAATTTGACAATTCTAGAGAGTTGGTTTCTGTCAAGTCTGCAACAACACTTGACATTGGTAATATTTGTTTCCATGAAGAATTGATATTAGCTCATGTTATTTGTTCTCCTATAGGTTGGTCACCTCATTGTTGGCACTAGTGCTTGGGATTTCTGACTTTTATTTCTTTCTCCCTTATTTCTAGCAACTTCCTCTAGACAACTACCCCCAACGTCTCATTTGCTTTCACTTCCCTTCTTGGCCCACCCTCCATTCTCATGTCCTTGGTATCCCCTGCACCTTCATAGTGCAACCTCTCCATCTTACTTTAGCTTGCTTCCTCTCACTGCCTACTCTTCCTAACGAGTTGGTATGATGCAAGCTGTTGTTTTGGTATATATTGTTTTCTTCTGGTCCGGGTTTTCTTTTTATCTTCCCCTTTCATTGCGTTGATGCAACATGTGTATCTCCATGGAGGTCCTCTGGCTGTAGTGATTCTTTATTAGGTACTTGAATTATGTGGTGCTCCTCATGATCCCATGAATCCTTGAGTCTTCTCTAGTCTCTGTTCAAGCCTTACCAATACCCTGACCTTTCTTCCATGCCTTGTCAACAAGTGTGCGTTAGGAGGGGGGTTTCCTACTACTAAGAGCGGTCCCACATGGGAAGTACAAGTATGCATCCCTATCTAGAGGACGTTGCCTCTCGCTTCCATGACCTCATGATAGGACCCAATAAGGAAGAGCTCACCCATGTTGAGGGGAAGCTTCCTCTCACAAAATTCCCCTCTTAAGCATGAAGGTTCTTACTAAATGTGTAGATTGGATTATGGATATAAGGCATATGAGAGGCCATTTCGATCAGTATATGTAAACAATTGATCTCTAGTGGTATATGAAATTTCTACTAGAGCACACTCTCTTGGACTAACATGAACATCGCACAAATATTTTCCTTTTCCTTAAGAATTTGCATCGACATCTAAGGGACTTAGAACAAATGATGGAGCAAATTAAACAACATCTTGGCATCCCCCCTTTTGTGGGAAGAACCTCTGGAGACACTAAAGAACCCATCCAATCATTGTTTCAAACTTGGACCCTTCTGCCTAATTTCTAGTATGTTTATGCTTTATGGTTCTTTGTTACTAATGCTTTTATACACTACTGCCTAGGCTAGATTCTTCACTTTGATTTTTGTTCATAACATTTATCATTATTAAAATTTAATATTAATATTTAATTGAATATTATTATTATTAGACAAGTAGGGTTATTTATAAAATTACAATTACTGAATTTAACATTAAGAAGCTTTTTAATCATTTTGGGGAAAATAGAAGTGTTTTAATCATACACCCTCATTACATAATCAAAACCTTGCATCATTTTATATATATAATTATAATATGAAAGATTAGTTTAACTAATAGACAAAATGGTTTTTTTTGGCTAGAATTGGGAAATGCAATTTCGAGTAAGATTGTGATTTCTTCTTATTTAAAATGCATTTGTAAATGCATAAATGAATTTAGCACCTTGAAAAATCTCTTAGGGACTCAAACTTTGCAAAACCTATTAGACACTCAAAAATTATAGGTTAAGCAATCTAAAGTTATTAGTCTTAACAATCTCTATAGGATTTTGGGAAAATTTGAGCAAAAAAATTGCCCAAAAAAGACCCATTTCGTCTATTAATTAGACTATGTGTGTGTATTAATTACTATTTATTTTGTTGTAATAATTAATTGTTAAGAATTATTTAACAACTACAAAAAATAAGATATGTCTTCAACATTTTCTATGTTTTTTTTAAAGAATTTGGTAATATTTTTTTTGGTGAAATTGTCATTTATTGGATTTTAAAATGCATTTTTAAATATATAAATCAATTCAATGCCTTGAAAAACTATTATAACATATTATTTAAACTTATACTTTCAACAAATACCCACTAAATTTCTAACAAAATCAACCAAAACATATATTACTTAATCACACAACTATTGACCATCTTGTTACTCTTAGGAACATTATTGAGGAATGTCACAATAGTAAAATTGATCGCTTCTATTGCCTTGTTGACTTTAGTAAAGCTTTCGACACAATTTGACAAGATAAACTATGGCAAAGGCTTGAAGAGATAATGGTTCCTCTCAAGTTGAGGGTTGTTGTGATTCGTCTATACAAGAATGTTGTTGCCAAGCTTCAGACCATCAAGGGTTGGTCTCAAGAAATTAAATGCAATATCGAAGTTAAGCAAGGGTGTCCCCCATCCCCTATCCTTTTTGGCAGTACATTGATAAGTTAGAAGAATGTTTAGAAGTTGTGGATTGGATTGGCCCCAAGCTTGTTGGTATGGTCATTACTCTTCTCCTTTATGCTAACGATATTGTTCTTCTAGCCAAAAGCCATGATGATCTCGACAAGCAACTTAAAATCATCCATGATTACTGCTCTAGGATGGGTATGACTGTTAATAATGACAAGACTAAAGTCAAGATAATTAAATCCAAAAAGGCCAACCATGATAACTTCATCTATGATAACAAGTACTTGGAGCAAGTTTCTTCATACAAATATTTAGGTATGACTTTCATCATCAGCTCAATTGGGATTACAACATTGTAAAAAATATTAGTGGAGGCTGGAAGGCTTATTACGAACATGAAAACAATTATAAGTTATCTCATATTTGGATTTGGAGTAAAAAAAAGTTCCTCGTCGAGACTCCCATCACCCTTGTTATTTTATATGGATGTGAGGCTTGGGGTTTTAGTATATCTAGAGAATCGTGGAGGAAGATTGAGCTGATCCAAAAGCAATTTACAACCCACAACCTCAAGATTAAAGGAAATAATCCTTATCCTATCTTTTTGATTGAATCTAGCCTTCCCCGCATTGAAAACATGACTATGTTTAGGTATCTGATGTATAAGAAGAAGCTTTCCAACATGGAAGCCAAGAGGTTCCTCAAAACTACTTCCAACTCTAGTCAAAACCCCCACCTCTGCCTCAAGCGAAGCTAGCATAAGGACACCAAGTCTTGGCTCGACCATTGGGGGATAAAGGAGGAGATCATCTTGGAGAATAAGTATAATATCAAAAATATTATTACTTCCAAATTTAAGGATAAGTTGTGGGATGATAAGGAGCTAGAGGGAAAAATGAAGCTAAGGTATTATAAGAAGGTGATCAACCCCACTCTTGCTAACCAGAATTATCTTTCTGCCTTGACCAATGCTAAGAAAAAAATGAACATTGCAAAGATAAGAACTAATTCTCATAAGCTTTGAAGTGAAACTAGACATTGGTCTATTTCTAAAACACCAATTTGGGATGAAAGAATATGTCACCTTTTGTGATACTATGAGGGTTGAAGATGAAAAACATTTTCTCTTGGATTGTTTAGATTTTACTTACATCCGTTCTCATTTTCAAAATATTTGTCCAACTACCAATGTTTTTGACTTGTTAAATGAACAAAACTATAGTGATCTAGAAACACTTCTTTCCTTTCTTTTTATCATATAAATAACATATTAAAGAGTCGTAATTAATTTTCTTACTTTCCTAAATTTGATAAACGATATTAGTTTTAGTAAACATTAATCATCTTCAAGCATAAAAAATTTAAACTAAATTCTTATTTATTAATAAAATTATGATTTAAAACATTTAATCAACCATATTTATAACCATTAGTATAGTGGCTATTTTAAAATTAGTGCTCCCCAAATAGTTTTTTAAGGTTGTTGTTCCCCATTTAAGAAAAACCATAATAGATTTTAAGTTGATTGTTCCCATTTAAAAAAATACACAATTTAAGTATTATTAAATAATAATTTATCGTTTCCCCATTAAAGAGATAATTTTTTTTTTTTTTCACTTTCTTAAAATTAAACTGTATTAACTTTAATAAACATTAATCATCTTCATTAAAACAAAGAAACAAACAAAATTAAACTAAATTCTTATTTAGCAATAAAAGTATTATTTAAAACATTTAGTCAACCATATAATGTCGCCATTTTAAAATTAGTGCTCTTCAAATAGTTTTTTAAGGTTGTTGTTCCCCATTTAAGGAAAACCATAGTAGATTTTAGGTTTGTTGTTCCCCATTTAAAAAAATCACAATTTAAGTATTATTAAATAATAATTTTATCCTTTTCAAATTGTTGTTTTGTCGCTATGCTTTATGATAATCATTTCAGTCGTTTGTGAATACCTATGTTAGCATTTCTTAAACTTACGTGACAATTTCAAAGTTGCACGGATTGATTAAAGACGAAGATTGGTCGGCATTTACTTTATGATTGCCGTATATATAATTGCTAATAAAGAAATATATATACCTAAAGTTTATCAAGAGTCAATGTGTAGACTTCAAATTTTGGAAATTATTATAAAAATTATACACTTGGGTTTGGAATTTTAAAAAAAATTGAGGTTTTTTGTTTTTAATTGAGATAATTTTTTTCATTAAAATATTATTCAATTTTAGTAACAAAGGTTATATAGTAGTTAGTATTTTCGTTTAGTTTAAATATAGTTTAATTAAACAAAAAAAATATCAAAAACAAAAATTTCATTATAAAATTAAACAACTATTGAATGCCATCACCAAAAATTAAGAAATGTGATTAACTAATATTGTTTATATTAACACACATATATGTTTTTCTTTTATTAATATATATAGTTGTTTGTAATTAAATTTATTAAATATATTTTTATATAATAATAAGTTACTTTAAATTGAAACTATTGTGAAAAAATATAATTCATGAAAATAGAAATAATATAAAAATAAAAAGGAAAAATAAAAAAAGTTTAAATAAAAAGAAAATTAGTAACTAATAGAAATGGAAGTTACTAAAGAACCCATAATAAGACCTCAACCAATCACTTTACAAATAAATAATTTAAATAATAATAAAAAATAATAAAAATTGAATTCCTTATGTTAAATTATGGATAATGTCATAATTTTTTGGTAAAAAACAAACTGATACCTAGTCAAAAGAAAAATTGAATGTGTTATACCATACCTGCAATAGGTATAGTAAGTGGAGTATGGATTAAAAGGTTAAAAATGTTTTTCAGTATTGAGATTTTTTATTTTTTTATGTATTTTTTTAAAATTGGGTTTTTTCATGTAACTTAAAAATGTTATTCGTAAAAATTGTATCTAGATTAAAGGGATAATAATCATTCTTATAATTATATATGATAAAATCAATCTTGCTTTGACTTATATAACTTAATTGATATTGTTTTCAAAATAAAAATCTATCATTACCTAAAAGGACATGTGTTTGTAAGTATTGGAAAAAGCATGCTATTAAGACTAAATGAAGTGATATTTGGTCTATGTCCTTGATTGTTTTTCTTATACAAAAGAGTTTATATTTTTGACAAACTAGTTTAGAACATCTAGATTCATAACTAAACATAAACATGAAACAAAAACAAAGTTGCAAGTGAAGAGAGATTGTACACAAAAGATACTATTTTCCCTCGTGAGTGTCATCCTCCTCTAGAACTCAATTTGAACCTTAGGTGGTATCACAAAGAAAGTTGTAATTGTCATTGAGCTATTTTAGCTTTGCAGTGAATTTCTTTGTAGAACTTTGTAGTTGACCTTCTCTTTTTCATCCATGTACCTCGTTATAAGTTCTTTTGTTTTCCATCATACATCCAAGGAGATACACAATCTAGTATCACAACTTTTAAATAAACCTATCTCTAGTTTAATGATGGCAAGCTTCAAATCAAACTTGTAGCTGGAGATGTTTTTCCTTTTCTATTGGACTTCTTCCAACTATTGTAAATGTTAAATTAATGTAGACTTGTGTCTCTTATTATAACCTTGAGCTATCCTCTATGTTTGCCTCTATTAATTATCCTTCCTTGGTTGACCATTGTGACGTTGTTGATTTGTTTTGTGAGATGGTATCCTACATATGTGCATTGAATACTTGATTAGGTTCTTTGTGGCCTTTGCAAGAATCACATTCTTCATCAAGGTTGGGAGTCTCCAACTCCAAGTTAGATATTTTGAGGTCCATCTTGCTCAAGTGTTCAACACTTTTATCTATCTTTCATTCCCTTTATTTATTACATAGCTAGGAGGTCATTGTGGAAGTCATTTTATGTCATAAACATGCTTATCATGTAGAGGTGTGCCTTGTCCCTCTATTCATCATTAGCGAGATGTTGATTCTCTAACTCTTGCATCTTTGTCTCTTCACTTTTAATTGTGATTAATTTGAGACAACTCTTTCTTTTAATCCAACCCTAGTCAAGTTCTTACATGTCAACCTTAACCAGGAAATAGACCATATAACCATATCCTTTTTTTTGGTCAAGTAAGAATGGAGCCTTCTATTAACCGTACAAGTACATTACATATGTTACACATCTTTGCAAGTGCAAAGACCCAAACAAGAACCAACATGTTTCGAGAATGCCATCAACAGGAAAAACAAAACCCAGGATCAAACCAATTCTCATGGATTTCCAAAAAAAATTAAACAGGAAGGAGTGTTAAACTCCCAAGGGCTCTCTGTCATCCACTAACAACTTTAGAGCTTCTACTAAGCTAACAGACCCCTCCAAAAGTCACAGAGTTCCGTTAAACTTGCACTAATCTAGACCTGATGGTAACACAAACCATAGTTTAAAAATGTTTGAAATCCATCGTTCTAAAGATACATTGGCACATCTTCACCATTGATCTATTCAAGATCCAATGGTCACAACACTTCCCAACTTCGAAACATGCTCCTCCTCTGTCAACTGTCGATCTCGCTCCACCAGATCTAACAGAGAACACGTATTTTGGTCGGTTAACTTGCACACTCCAAATCCGCCCGAAAAGCAGTTTCCCTCTCTCACCTCGCTGTGATGTGTCACTGTGTGTGTGGAATCGGAGCCAATGGGGAATTACCGTTTACAGCCTTTCCTCCGCCCGAAATCCACTTGTGGGTTTCTCCAACCTACTTCTTCTCGTTAACTGTTGGGCAACTTCCTCTCCCAAACACCATAGATTTATCTCAACTGAGATCTATCAGTCCAAAATCAATCCCCATGCCATTGCGTCCTTGGTATTCCTTTGCTGATCTTGACCATCCGCTCAAATCCGTTGGAATACTGATGCCAATACAATCTGTGGACTGTTGCCAATCAACAAACAAATAGTTTAAGCATCCATGTACTCTCACTTGTCTCCTGAACCTCATCAATCCATCCTGTCGATCCATCGATCCCTATCTTTGGCAGCCTGACAGAGACAATCCTCTAACAGTTTGCTTGGGAGTATCAACTCCCAAACATGTCGAGTGTCCCTTTCCTTACTAATCACTCCTTCATTCGCCAGACGATTAGCAAACATATTAGCTTTTCTTTTCACAGGGATAAAGTTTACAATTTTTAAGGTTTGCAGGTGGGTATAAATATAGAGAAAGACCTGTGATAGCCTCCAATGTTTCGACACTTTATCTGGTGTCGTACCATTGCATATTTTCTTGGCTGCTCTAATAATCAATTCTGAATCTGCTTCAATGATGACATTGTACGAATTTGAGTCCACCAAGATTTCCAGGCATTGCTCTAAGGCCATGAGTTCTGCCATATTATTAGTGGCCTTCCCCAAGTGGCCATGAAATATCTCCTTTATTCTTCCCTATTCATCTCTTATAACACTCCCAAAACCAGCTAACCATAGGTTGCCCTTAGATGCTTCGTCTATATTGACTTTTAAGAAATCATGTGGAGGAGGCTTCCAAATATTTATATCTGCATTTATTTGGCTCACATCCTTAATTATGCCCTATGGGCCTATAGACTGGAGACCCAAATGCAGTAGTATACACACATCTTGGGGCAGAGGAGGGTCCTTAGGAAGTTTCCACAACAAGCTTCTGACTGTGTCTTTGAGCTGCCTTAATATTTGATCAATTATGTGTTGGGGATTGCTTTCTTTGTTCTTGAAGATCCTACTATTATGTTCTTTCCAAACATCCCAGATGAAAAAGCTTGGAACCAGAGTCTAGGCTTTATTTATGATTTCATTCCCTGAGAAGTTTTTCCTCCAATTATTCAAAGTGTTGGAGATGCTGAGTCTATCCCTATCAGTGTGCCTAAAGATTGAAGCCACCCATTCCCACATGGTAGAGGTGAAAGGGAAGAGGTTGAGAAGGTGATCCATCGTCTCCTCTTGTAAGCCACATAGGTAACATTTGGATGGGCTAGTGAAGCCTTTTTTCAGGAGATTCTCCCAAGTTAAAATTTTCCTTTGATGAACCAACCAAATGAATAACTTTATTTTCATCTAGTGTGGGCTCTGCCAAAGATTCTTCCATACTTGATCAGGGTTTTGGTGGTTAAACCTTGTTACTACCTGTTTAGCTTCTTTGAGGTAAAATTTTCCTTCAGTATTCCTTCCCCATCTTAATTGGTCAGGCAAGGAGGATACCAAAATCCTCCTATGCTCTAGATCATGAGCAAGAGAGTCTGCTTGGGCCTTCAGAGGACTCTCTTCAATGTGGCCTAGATCTTTCCAAATTCTCCATTTTCCATTGTTCCTTACATGATCCCAGAAGTCATTTACCATGCATAGACCTTTGTTATTAGTATCATTCTTGAGAGCTTCTAATTCATCCTTATACATGTTGGGTTCTTGTTGCTAGTTATCCTCCCAAAACTGAGCCAGGTTCCTAGCTCGGATCTCCTAGAAACTATGCTGTTGAACAATACCTTTATTTTCCTAGGCAAGGTTTCAAATGTGGGAGCCCTTAATATGCCTTGACATTCGAATGTGATCCTTCTCCTGCCAATTCTTAGCATATTTTTCTTTCCAAAGCTTGGCCCATGGGTTTGCCGATTCCTTGATCCATCTCCATCAGAATTTAGCTTCCGAAACTCTACTGAGGGTTTCAGGGTCATGAAGCCCCAAACCACCATGGCTCTTGGGTTTACATATCTTGTCGCAGGCCACTAGAGCCCATTTATTTTTCTCTTCTCCTCTGCCCCATAGAAAATCCCTTTATATGCTCCTGATTTGTTGCTGAACTCCTTTAGGAGCAGGAAGAGCTGAGGACATGAAAATGGGAATTTCCTGCAAGACAGCCTGTGTGAGCACAAGGCACCCCGCCAAATTTAAAGACCTGCATGTCCATTTTTTTTATCTTGTCCTGAAGTTTATTTATTATTGGCTCCCATACTCCCTTGCTTAGAGGCTTATCTGTAAGAGGTATGCCTAGATACTTGGAAGGTAACCGGTCCCTATGAAACCCAAGAATCATGGTGATGTTTCTCTGGATAGCAATGTCAGTGTTAAAGAAAAAAAGTTTTGATTTGTTGAGGCTTACCTTTGTGCCAACTTCCATAGCAAATTCATTTAGGATTTGTTTGATCGCTCTGGCTTCCCTGACTGTGGATATGCCCTGCAACATTGTGTTATCCACAAATTATTGATGAGTATTTGCTGCTCCATCCAAAGTGAGTTTGATACCCTGGATTCTTCCTTCAGCATTTTCCATTTTAATCACTCTGCCTAGACCTTCCATCATGAGAACAAAGAGGAAGGATGAGAGTGGATCCCCTTCTCTAAGACCTCTGGAGGGTGTGAAGGTTATTGAAGGAGCACCATTGAGCAGGATGGAAAAACAAGTCGTGGTAACTAGTGCCATAACCCATATTATCCAGTTTTGGTTGAAGCCATAGGCTCTTAGAACTTCCCTTATATAAGACCAACTTAGCTTGTCCTAAGATTTTGCTAGGTCCAGTTGAATGATCATATTGGGTTGCTTGTTGCTTTTGAGAGAGTGTACCACCCCGTGAGCTTGGATGATGTTATTGAGGACTTTTCTTCCATCCACATAGCCCGTTTTCTCCTCTAAGATGAGAGTTGGTAAAAGGGGCTTGAGGCTATTGGCGATCACCTTGGAAATAATTTTGTACACCACATTACATAAAGCTATGGGTCTGAAGCCATCCGAAGTCATGGATTTTTCCTGTTTTGGGATCAAAGCTATGAAGGAAGCATTAAGAGCCTTTAGAACCTTTTTGGATCTTCTTGAGTCTTCCACCACCTCAAGGATATCCTGTTTGACTGTTTTCTAGCAGGCTTTGAAGAAGTCTACATTGAACCCATCCAGGCCTGGAACTTTTCCATTTTGCATTTCATTAATCACTTCACTGATCTCCTCTTCTGACATTGGCTTGTTAAGATTTGTGGTTGTCCTCTCTGGTAACCAACTGAAGGATGTACTGAGTGAAATTGTTGATGAACCTGGATCTATCCACCATAGGCTCCTCTGCTATACTGAGGAAGTGCTGAACAAGGACATATTCCATATCTTTGTGAGAGACGAGTTCTATCCCTTGAGAATCTTTGAGCTTTGTGATTCTGTTGTGTGCTCTGTGATCCATGGTGGATTTATGAAAGAACTTCATGTTTCCTTCTCCCTCTCTAATTCACTGCACCCTCGATTTCTTTCTCCAGAAAATTTCCTCTCGCATGCACCAATCTTCCCATTCTTCCTGCAGAGAGTCAGCTATCTTTTTCCACTCCTTGGTAAAGCCATCTATGATGCTAATCTGATTGATCTCCTGGAGTTTCTGCTCAGCTTATCTTTTGGCTTTGAAGATATTGCCAAATTCCTTTGTGTTCCAATCTTTAAGCCTGGATTTGATATGTTTAAGTTTGTGTTGGAGCAAGAACATTCTAGTGCCTTGAATGTTCAGATCTTCTCTCCACCATTTGTCAATATTGCTAGTGAATTCAGGGTGAGAGAGCCAGGCATTTTCAAAACCTGAAGGGTCTATTTTTTGGTGTACCCATAAAAGTGGCTTTCAGTTGTATAGGCCAATGGTCCGAACCTCCAAAGGGAAGAATAGAATCTGACATGGCAAGGCCTGAAAGAAAGAGGTCCTCTGAAATAATAAATCTAACGAGTTTAGAGGCCACATGTGAAGCCCCTCCCCTCTTGTTGTTCCAGGTGAAGGTCCCATTTATTGTTTTAGTGTCCACTAACCCCATGTTCCTTATGAAGTTCTGGAAGGCCATGGAGTCTCTGTCTAGCTATCTAATACCGCCTTTTTTCTATGTACAAGATCTTATCATATTGAAATCTCCTGCAACGATCTGGGCATATTAGGGTGTCTTGCTCTTAGTTCCTCAAGGGAGGTGAGAAGCTTGAGTTTATCTTCTTGCTTTTGAGGTCCATAGACATTTGTGATCATGTATATCTTCTGATCACCTAAAGGTTGACATACCAAAGAAAGATAGTTCCTAGATGCTTCAACATCCAGGATTCCAAATTTCCGGGGATCCCAGAGCATAAGAATCCCCCTCGCTAATTTATTTTCTTTAACCTCTAGATACTCATACTTGATTAGCCATTTATTATGAATTTCTCTAATCTTATCCATAAAAAAATTTGTCTCCTTAATAAAAACCATATTTGGTTTTTCTTCTTTTATTCTATTACTGAGATTTCTTTGTTTCCTTCTATTTCCTATGCCTCTAATATTCTAGGTTGTGAGCTTCATTAAGAAAGGTTTGTAAAGGAATAACTGGTGAGATCTTTCATCTTACCTGAGTTGATGAAGATTTTCCCACATTCGTTCAGCAAATCATTCTGTCTTTTTCTTCCCCTTTTCTTGCCTGGGTTCTTTGGAGATTGTGCCTGTGTCTCCTCCATCATTTGGACCCCTCTATGCTCCTGGCTTTCATGATTTCTTTTGACTCCAGAGACCTTAGATTGTGATCTCCATAGGAAGAGTTGTTGAACCCTATCATATTCCTCTTTTGGCAGGGAATCCACTCCTTTGGTCGTCCCTTGTTCCAAAAATTTCTCTAGATCTAGATTTTCCCTTTCTAGAATCTCCTGCAGTTCATGTTCCTCCATTCCTGCCTCACTTGGAGTCATCTCATGGTCCCTTCTTATCTCCATAATGCTTGGCAGATCATCCTTTAGCTAGCTTTTTTCTATGATATCTTCCATGATAGCATCCATTTCCTTCTCAGTGATAATGTTCTCTGTTTCCTAGTTTGTTTCTTTATTTCCATCTTCTTCTTCTAGGATCTTAAATCTATTGTGGCTTGGTTGTCTTTCCTCATTGATCTTTTTTTGTGGTCGCTTCCCACCTTTCCCTTTGCCCCCAACCTTGGTGAAACCCTCAGGATTTTTATCCGCGGTGTTTTTCACATTTCTCTCCATATTGTTTGTTGGACAGTCTTTGTATAGATGCCCATGTTCATGGCATTTGTGGCATCTAAATGGGATGTGCTCATAGTCCACCGCTTGCACTCATTTTTCATCATATACTTCTAAAATTATCGCGTCTAGAAGTGCTCTAGATATGTCCATTTCCACACATATCCGGGCGAAGGAGGTTTATTTTCCTTTCAAAGTCGCATCTGAGATCTTTAGAAAATGCCCTAGTTTGTTGCCTATTGTTTTCAAAGATTCTGGTAGCCAATAATCCAGAGGAAGGGAGTATAGTCTAATCCATACCGGTATCGATGTGAATGTTTGACGTTTTGTGACAAATTTCATCATCCATGGCCGCATGTAGAGGCTTGCAGCAATGTAGAAATATGGTCCTCCTTCAAACACTTTATCTTTATCCTTTAGGCTTGTCAACACTACTATGAAGAAGACCTTATATCCCATGTGAAGGTTTATTTCCCCCTTTGGTTTCCAGTGGCTCCTTATCCATACGTGCAATGCCCTCTTTGTCAGCCATATCCCCATGAATTTGCATATAACCGCATATTTCGCCACATGATCCCTATGCGCTTGTAGCATTGGGTCGCTTAAGATGACCCGGGGAATGATGTTCGACTTGGGTTTGCATACCCCAATTGTCCTTATAGAAGTAGTTTTTTGGCTGCTACCTCCTTCTCCTTCTCCTTACTAGCTTCCTCCTGATCCGCGTCCTATTCATGAGGTCTGTTTCTTTCCAATATTTCTGTGTTACTTGCCTCTGTTGTCTTCTCCAGAGGTTTCTTGAAACGCTGCTTTCCAACATCCTTGCTACTGTTCGTAACTACTTGACTGTAGGAGGGAGCAACACTCCCCCCTACACCTCCCGCCATGGTACCCAACATCAAACCCTAACGCAAACCCTAGATCAAGTTGCAGAGCCTCCGCCATCTCGAGTTTCCAGAGATGCATGTATTTTAAAAACAAGAATTTTGACCATATAACATATTCATTTAAATACAAAATCTCTTCTTATTATCATCCACCTCCCAGTATTAATTTATTAATACTAAATAAATATGCCATATCCCTATCCCTCCAAGTTCTTACATGTCAACATTAACCACAAAATAGACCATATAACCATATTCATATGTCAACATTAACCACAAAATAGACCATATAACCATATTCATGACATACAGAAGTCCTCTTATTATAATCCACCTCCGAATATTAACCATTATAAAAAGTGAGTAGCGGTATTGAATAACTATGGCTATGTCTTATATTTTATCACTCATGTGGAGAAATTTTAAATACACAATTTCTCTTAAAGCTATGAGAAACTATAAAATCTACATAGTTTAAAATAATTATATATTTGAGAATTATTTTTTTCACATTTTTATAATTTTATTTTAATAAAATTATATATATATATATATATATATATAATATATATATATATATTATAAAGTGAGCTTAAATCAGTTAATATGTGATGGAAGAAATTTAATGTTGAATGGAAAAGCAATCTACCCAATAATAATATGATATTTAAAATTCACATTATACTTAATACAAAATACAAATTTATTATATATTTATACTAAGTACAAATTCATTCATTATGATGCATTATTCATGTTTTCTCATTCATTATTGCATACTATTTGTTTTCTTAAAATGAGAAAAACCATTTTTATATGTTTTTTATAAACTTTTAATGTTAATTTTATATCTAATTTTAAGTTTTTTCTCTCACACACACATATATGGATGGATCTAGTGTATGCCCAAGTTGTCTTTCTCAGACGTAAGGAAACAAGTTAATAGTCCAAGACCCAGAGGCATCTGGCATGAGTGAAAGCCTACCCCCTTACGGACCGCCAATGGGTAATTACATGTGACATGATTTTCCTAGAATAATAGTGATGAGTCAAACTGCATTAGCAGATAGTAGTGGTTGGTTGTCCCACTATTGGTTTGACAACTAAGCTATGATCAATTTCCCCATTATATGCATGTGTGTGTATATATTGAATTTATAATGAATATGTATCTTTGTAAAAGCTTTAATTTATAGTGTTTGAGTTTATATATGATTCGTTTGGTGCTTTGAATTCGATGATTACACTCTGTAGATAGTTTTGGTTATCCCAGTATATGATCTCGGTTTCTGCGCTTTCTTACATTTGGTAGGATGGTCTTATAGGGACACTGTCACAAGATTACATATGATCTGTCTTGGATCGGTATATGCTTTGGGAACATTGGTTTTGTTGGATATACTATCTTTTGGAACATGTACATGTTCATTTATTAGGTTTGCAACACATTATATTTTAGCACATCTAATATGTGGGCAAATACTATATAGAGAATCTCTCTCACCAAAGATTAGATGTTTTGATGGATTTTGTAATTTTTTGATACGTAGCTATTCTCTAAGACATATGTCGATACTTATATGGTGGCATATTGACTTTTAAACTATGTGAACAATCAATTATATTTTAATATAATATTGTTAATTTTTTCCATTTTTGTTAAATTTTTCAAAATCAATATATATATATATATATAATAAATAAAAAATAAGTATGAAATATATAAATATTTCTGAAGAAAAAATAATAGAAAGAGCCAAAAAAAAAAAGAATTTTATATATTTTATACAAAAATGTATTACAAAGATACATATTAGTATTTATATATTTTATATAAAAAATCTATTACAAAGACACATATTTCATTATATTAGAAAATTTATAATCTCAACCTTTCAAAACCCACATCCAATTATATTATTTAAAAACATTATTTAATAATAAAAAAAATATTATACTACTGCTTTACTTTATCGGTTACTCTCCTTTAGTGTAAAGTTTAGAAAGCACCGGTAAAGTTAGAAAGCACCGGAAACGAATATAACGTTATTATTTAAACTTAGATACAAGTACATATCATATGATTCCCCTTGCTTTTCTACTACCGTGAATGAAAGGAACCGAAAAGTTCGGTAGGTATGACATCACGACGTATATAATATATATATATAATATTTTTAATTATATATATATATATTTATTCAATCCTGGGTTATTGGCAATGCTTTTGTGACCTTTTGTGAATGTGATGTGGCGAGCCGAGAATTATATTATGAATTTATTAACACAAAATTAGCATGAAATTGGTCAATGAGGATAAACATTGGTTAAATTATAATTATCGTCGGAGGATCAAGGCTATAAAAAATCATACTATATTTCATTTCGTACATTTCTGTGGCTTAGGTTAGATATGTGTATATGATGTGTCATGTGTAACATGTTTCACACCCAAAATAGTTACAAGTGGTGATTATATAGAGAAACGAGAATTCTAGAGTTTCCTCGTTGATTAAGCAAGTATTTTCAAGTACAAATAAAAAATGGGTAGCAATTTGCTTGTTGCAGGATGCGTTTAGAAACTGGGAGTATTGTTTTGTTTTCTTACATAAAATTTATCTCCAAAGTTGGTGTTCAATAAGATCACATCTTTGACTTTCAATTGGGTCTAAATGGCATCTCTAAATATCCTATGAAAAACACGAAATGTTGAACATAAACAAATGTACTATTTGGAGATGTTGTTCAGGGTCAATTGGAAAGTAAGGATGTATTTGGCAAGAAATCATGAATGTGAAAGATAGTTGATGTTTGAGCGATGGCAATTTTTTTCTCTCTACACAATGAGAACTCTTTGAACAAGCATTTGTTAATAGTTGTACGTGGGTACAAGTGCTTTTTGGGGTTGGGGGGTGGGGTGTTTCTTTGGTTAGTGTTCTGACACGTATTGTTAATGCGTTTATTTTTCATAGTTTCTTTTTAAGCTATTTTTCATTTAAAACTTTTGCAGATTTAACTGTGCAGGAGAGTAGTTGATAGATCTTACCAAACTGTAAAAAAACATAAATCTGATTCGATATCTGTTTCTTATAGTACTTGTGGTTGTTTTACAAGTTGGTACAATCTCTCAAAAATTGATTTTGCATTTGTAGTATTTTGCAAAAATTTTAAATATGATTTGATATCATATTTTTGGTTATGTTTTTCACTATCTTTTCTTCATATGTAGGTACATCTCTTTCAAGAAATTTTCTCTCTTTGTGTTGTAGCTCAGCTACTATGCTATGTGGGGCTTAGGAATAAGTCTTCGTTGTGCGAAATAAATGATGTGTGGTTCATGAAGTATATGCCAAAGAAAAAATTTCGATTTAAAATTGTTATAGATTTAGCTATGAGGGAGAGTAGTTGCATAGAGCTATGACTCTGTGTGGAATGAAGGATGTGCGGATGATAGGGTATGTGCACAAGAATAAGGAGTTGTAATGTCTAGAAGTCGGTACATTGAATGTAGACACGCACATGTGCAAGGTCAATGAATTGAATACTGAGAGGACTAATATTTATCGACAACATTGTTTTCTATTAATCAGAGGACAAATATTGAAACGATAAAAAATATGGATGACAAATTTATCTCTGTAACGTGTTTCAAATGCTAAATAGTAACAGTTAGTGATTTCTAAGGAAAAGACACTGCAAGCATTTGAAATAACTGGTATAGTAAGGGAAAAATGCTATTTGCAATGATACAATTAACTCATTTGGTCTTGATTACATTCTCCAAGTAGCAGAATGTGCAAAGTTTTCTCTTTGCAGAATATTTATGAATACAGAGTGCATTTGTGATAAGTGTTTTTTTAACACGTGTGAATAGTTAGTGTTGTGTGGGAAAACAAATGTGCGGAGCAAGGACGAGAAACTTTAATTCCTAGTGTACCAAAAATTTTGATATGCAATCTTATCATTACTTTAAAATACTAATTATAGAATATTCATTAATACAAGATTTAGAATGACAGTCTTTTGGATTAATCACATCATTAGGATTTGGTCGACATTTCGAACCAACTAATGTGGTTCATCCTCAAGACAAGGTGAAAAAATCAATCAATCTTTAAGAATAAATAATAGGGATGCATCATAGCCCATGATCAGTCATTTAAAAAACTAGCCGTTGAGAATGAGCCATTGGAGAATAGTTGATAGGTAAAAAGAAATTCAAAGAGATTAGAATGGAATTATTGATATTCTAATTATAGTTATAAATTATTTTATATTCTGATTTATTTATTTATTAATATTTTAGTTATTGTAAATTAGTAATAGTAGTAATAAGTTGTTAGGAAAGTTAAAAAAGAGGATGGGATTATATAATAAAAATAGTTGTTATATATAATTAATAATCGGACTATAAGGTTAAGATTGTCCCTCCTCCTCCCCCCGTCCCCCCTTGGTCCTCCGTGTATTTTTGCTTCCTCCTTCCCTCCCCCCTCGGTCCTCCGTGCATTTTGGCTTCCTTTCCACCCCCACCCACCCCCCCCCGTCCCCAGAGTAGTAATATAGTTGTTAAGAAGTTAAAAAAAGAGGATGGATATATAAAAAAATAGTTGTTATATAAATAATAATCGAATTATAAGGTAAGATTGTCCCTCCTCCTCCCCCCATCCCCCTTGGTCCTTCTGTATTTTTGCTTCTCCTCCCGCCCCCTCGGTCTCCATGTATTTTTGCTTCCTTCCTCCGCCCCCGCCACCCTTTTTTCTTGATTTACTTTATATTTTTTAACTTAAATTTTATTTTTAGCTCTTATGTTCTCTATAAATTCCCTCTTCTCCTTTTCTATATATATTGAAAGCATCTATTATCCATTCTCTT
Source organism: Pinus taeda (assembly GCA_000404065.3). NCBI lineage: Eukaryota > Viridiplantae > Streptophyta > Pinopsida > Pinales > Pinaceae > Pinus > Pinus taeda. The sequence continues at coordinate 18,003 of APFE031126165.1, read as the reverse complement.
TCTTATTACCCCTTTTTTAACATAATTAATTTCTACTACTAAGCTCTTATTTGATTCTTTGTCTTAACTCCTCTTTCCTCATTATCTTAACTCCTCTTTACTTTATTCTTTGCAATATATAATAATTTAAATCTTAACCTCTCTAGTATTTATTTTTGTATAATCCCCTAATAACTATCATAGGTTACTCTTAGCCATGTTATTAATATAGAGTATTCTTAGCATTACTAATTTATAAATAAATTTATAATACTAAATAATAAATATTTACTAATTTCTAACTAAAATTTATAATAAATAACCCCTATCCCTTGTAGCATTTTTGAATCTTTCTCTTAACAATTATAATCCAATTATTAATTATATATAACAACTATTTTTATTAGTTATAATCTCCCATCCTTTTTTAAACTTTCTTAACAACTTATCACTACTCATTACTAATTTACAATAACTAAATATTAATATATCATAAATAAAAATTAGAATATTAAATAATTTATAACTATAATTAGAATATTAATAATTCCATTGTAATATCTTTGAATATCTTTTTACCTAGTCAACTATTCTCCAATAGCTAGTTTTTTCAATGATTGACCTTGGGCTATGATGCATCTTTGCTATTTATTCTTAAAGATCGATTGATTTTTTTCACCTTGTCCTAAAGATGAACCACATTAGTTGGTTCGAAACGTCGACCAAATCCTAATTATGTGATTAATCCGAAAGACTTTGATTCTACAATATGGATCACAAAAGTCTCAGATCAAACAATACGAGTTTTCATTGTGCTGGGGAAGCTTGTCTTTGTTTCAGTTTGAAGAAGTTCATTGTATGGGGCTTATAATATTATGCAGAGCTTACAATGAAAGGTTTGATTATGTGGTGGAAGGTTATCTTCGTTTTAATTTGAAGAAGAATCTTTCATCATGTGGATGAATCTATTTGCGTAGGTGCATATTCAATGGTTGAGCAAACACTAAAAAAAAATATTAAAAAGACAAATATTTACCTACATAGTTGTTTTCTAATAATTATAAATATTAAGTAACTTTAATAAGATGTTATTGTTTGTAGTCGCAGGTCCTTTGCATGGGCGGGCGGGGGTGTGTGAGGGGTGATGAACATATTTGCAATTAATATTATTTTGTTTGTTTATGCAGAGCTTTATTGTGTGGAGGATGGGTGTGTGTAGGCCACGGTGATGCGTGTATTTGATGTATGCTAGTTAACTTTAATCATGGTTTTTTGGCAATGCTTCCGTGACATTTTTTAAATGTGCTATGGCAGGACGAGAATTATCTTATGAATATATTAGCATAAAACTAGCACGAAATTGGTTAATGAGGACACACATTGGTCAAATTATAATAATTATTGGAGGATCAGGGTGATAAAAAAATCATATATATTTCATTTCATACATTTATATGGCTTAAGTTAGATATGTGCATATGATGTGTCCTATATAACATGTTTCATATGCAAAATAGTTACAAGTGGTGACTATATAGTAAAATGAGAATTCTAAAGTTTCTTCACTAATTAAGTAACTATTTTCAAGTACAAAGCGAAAATAGGTAGCGATTTTCTTGCTGCAGGATGCATTTAGACATTGGAATCATTTTGCATTAAGAAACTGGGAGCATTGTTCTGTTTTCTTACATAAAATTTTATCTCCAACATTGGCATTGCATAAGATCACATCTTCAACTTTCAATTGGGTCTTAATGGCATTTCTAAATATCATATTAAAAGAACGAAATGTTGAACATGAACAAATATAGTATTTGGAGATGTTGTTCAAGCTCAATTGTAAATCGAGGATGTATTTTGCAAGAAATCATGAATGTGAAAGACAGTCAATTGTTGAGCAATGGCGATTTTTTTCTATCTATGCAGTGAAAGCTCTCTGCATAGCATTTGTTAATAGATGTACGAGGGTACATGTTCTTTTTTGGGTGGGGAGGGGGGTGTTTCGTTGGTTAGTTCTCTGACACGTATTGCTAATACGTTTATTTTTCATATTTTCATTTAAGCTCTTTTTTGTTTAAATTTTTTTCATATTTAACTGTGCACGAGAGCAATGCATAGAGCTTAACAAACTGCAAAAATTATAAATATGATTTGATATATTTTTCTTCTAGTACTTGTAGTTATTCTACAAGTTGGTACAATCTCTCAAAAATTGATTTTGAATTTCTACTCTTTTGCAAAAATTGTAAATTTGATTCAATATCGTATTCTTGGTAACATTTTTCGTTATCTATTTCTTCATATGTAGGTATATCTCTTTCAAACAATTCACTATTTTTGTGTTGTAGCTCAACTGCTATGCTATGCAGGGCTCAAGAAGAAATCTTTGTTCTATGGAATAAACAATGTGTAGTTCACAGGGTATATGCGAGAGAATAATTATATGCGGGAGAGCAGTTGCATAGAGCTATGAATCTGTGTGGAATGAAGGATATCTTAATGATAGGGTATGTGCATGAGAATGGGGGGGAAAATGTCTAGAAATCGGCACATTGAATGTATACATGCTCATGTCCATGGTCGGTGAATTGGATGTTGAGAGGACTTATATTTACCCACACCATTGTCTTCTATTAATCATAGGACAAATATAGAAATGATAAAAAATTTGGATGGAAAATTTATCTCTGTAACATGTTTCAAATGCTAAATATTAATAGGTAGTGATTTCTAGGGAAACGAGACTGCAAGCATTTGAAATAACTGGTATAGTAAGGGAAAAATGCTATTTCCAGTGATACAAATAATTCATTTTGTCCTGATTACATTCATTGAGTAGCGTAATGTGTATCACTTTCTCTTTGCAGAATATTTCTGAATACTATGTGTATTTGTGATAAGCATTTTTTAAATACGCGTAAATAGTTAGTGTTGTGTGGGAGAACATATGTGCGGAGCAAGGAATAGAAACTTTAATTCATAGTGTAACAGAAACTTTGACATGCAATCTTATTATTACTTTAAAATATTGATTATCGAATATTTAATAATAAAATCTTTCATTGTGTGAGGCTTATAATATTATGCGAAGCTTACAATGAAAGGTTTGATTGTGTAGAGGAAGGTTATCTCCATTTTAATTTGATGAAGAATATTTCATCATGCGGATGAATCTATTTGCGTAGGTGTGTAGTTGATGGTTGAGCGAGCGCTAAACAAAATTGCAATTAATATTATGGGGTATGTGCGAGCGAGGGTTTTGTGTGCATTTAGTGAATTAAATGTTGAAAGAACTGATATTTACCTTCATAGTTGTTTTCTATTAATCATATATACTAAATAAATTTAATATGATGTTATTGCTCGCAGTTGCGGTCCTTTGCATTGGGGGGCGTGGGGGGAGGGAGACGTTGAACATATTTGAAATTAATATTATTTGTTTGTTTGTGTAGAGATTTACTATGTGGAGGACAGGGTATATGTGGGCCATGGTGACGCATGTATTCGGTGTATACTAGTTAACTTTAATCATGGTTTATTGGAAATGCTTTTGTGACATTTTATCATTGTGTTGTGGCGGGATGAGAACTATATTATGAATATATTAGCACAAAAATAGCACAAATTGGTCAATGAGGAAAATCATTGGTCAATTTGTAATCATTATCGGAGGATCGGGCTGATAAAAAATCATATTTATTTCATTTTGTACATTTTTGTGGCTTATGTTAGATATGTGTATATGATGTTTCATGTTTAAAAAGTTTGACAAGAAAAATAGTTACATGCAGTGATTATATAGAGAAACGAGAATTCTATAGTTTCCTTGTAGATTAAGCAAGTATTTTCAAGTACAAAGTGAAAATGGGTAGCAATTTTCTTGTTTCAAGATGCGTTTAAAAACTGGGAGCATTATGCATTTAGAAATTGGGAGTATTGTTATGTTTTCTTACATAAAATTTTATCTCCAAAGTTCACATTACTTAATATCACATCTCCAACTTTCAATTAGGTTTGAATGGAATCTCTAAACATCATATGAAAAACACGGAATGTTGAACATAAATAAATGTAGTATTTGGAGATGTTGTTCATGCTCAATTGGAAATTGTTGAACATATTTGTGAATATTATTATTTTGTTTGTTTGTGTAGAGCTTTACCGTGTGGAGGATGGGTTGTGTGTAGGCCACGGTGATGCATGTATTTGATGTATGCTAGTTAACTTTAATCATGGGTTGTTGGGAATGCTTCTATTACATTTTGTCAATGTGTTGTGGTGGGACGAGAATTATCTTATGAATATATTAGCATAAAACTAGCATGAAATTGGTCAATGAGGACAAACATTGGTGAAATTATAATCATTATCGGAGGATTGGGGTGATAAAAGATCATATTTATTTGATTTCATACATTTCTCTAGCTTAATTTAGATATTTGCATATGTTGTGTCCTATATAACAAGTTTCACACACAAAATAGTTACAAGTGGTGATTATATAGTAAAATGAGAATTCTAAAGTTTCTTCACTGATTAAGTAAGTATTTTCAAGTACAAAGTGAAAATAGGTAGCAATTTTCTTGCTGCAGGATGCATTTAGAAATTGGGATCATTTTGCGTTTAGAAACTGGGAGTATTGTTATGTTTTATTACATAAACTTTTATCTCCAAAGTTGGCAATGAATACGATCACACCTTCGACTTTCAATTGGGTCTTAATGGCATTTATAAATATCATATTAAAAGCACGAAATGTTGAACATAAACAGATATAGTATTTGGAGATGTTGTTTGAGCTCAATTGGAAATCGAGGATGTATTTTGCAAGAAATCATGAATGTGAAAGACAGTCAACTGTTGAGCAATGGCGATTCTTTTCTCTCTATGAAGTGAAAGCTCTCTACATAAGAATTTGTTAATAGATGTACGGGGTTACATGTGCTTTTTGGGGTGGGAGAGGGGGGTGTTTCTTTGGTTAGTGCTCTGACACATATTGCTAGTATGTTTATTTTTCATAGTTTTGTTTAAGCTCTTTTTTGTTTAAATTTTTTTCTTATTTAACTGTGCACGATAGAAATGCATAGAGCTTACCAAACTGCAAAAATGATAAATATGACTCTATATATGTTTCTTCTAGTACTTTTAGTTGTTTTACAAGTTGGTACAATCTCTCAAAATTTGATTTTGCCTTTCTAGTCTTTTGCAAAAATTGTAAATTTGATTCAATATCGTATTCTTGGTAACATTTTTCGCTATCTATTTCTTCATATGTAGGTATATCTCTTTCAAAAAATTCACTCTCTTTGTGTTGTTGCTCAGCTAATATGTTATACTTGGCTTAGGAAGAAGTCTTCGTTCTGTGGAATAAACAATGTGTAGTTCACAGGGTACATGCGAGAGAACAATTATGTGTGGGAGAGTAGTTGCATAGAGCTATGAATGTATGTGGAATGAAGTATGTGTTAATGATAGGGTAAATGTGGCATGAGGTGGGGGGGGGGGGGGGGGGGGGGGGGGGGGGGGGGGGGGGGGGGTGTCTAGAATTCGGTACATTGAATGTATACATCCTCATGTCCATGGTTGGTGAATTGAATGCTAAGAGGACTGATATTTACCGACAACGTTGTTTTCTATTAATCAGGGGACAAATATCGAAATGATAAAAAAGTTGGATGGAAAATTTATCTCTGTAACATGTTTCAGATGCTAAATATTAACAGGTAGTGATTTCTAGGGAAACCAGACTACAAGCATTTGAAATAACTGGCATAGTAAGGGAAAAATGCTATTTGAGTGATACAAATAACTCATTTTGTCTTGATTAGATTCGTCGAGCAGCATAATGTGTATCGTTTTCTCTTTGCATACTATTTCTGAATACTATGTGTATTTGTGATAAGGATTTTTTAATACGTGTGAATAGTTAGTGTTGTGTGGGATAACATATATGTGGAGCAAGGAAGAGAAACTTTAATTCGTAGTGTAATAGAAACTCTGATCTGCAATCTTATCATTACTTTAAAATATTGATTATAGAATAATTAATAATAAAAAAATTCATTGTGTGATGCTTATAATATTATGCGAAGCTTACAATGAAAGGTTTGATTGTGTAGAGGAAGGTTATCTCCATTTTAATTTGAAGAAGAATATTTCATCATGCAGATGAATCTATTTATGTAGGTGCGTACTGGACAGTTGAGCGAGCATTAAACAAAATTGAAATTAATATTACGGGGTATGTGCGAGTGAGGGTTCCATGTGCATTTAGTGAATTAAATGTTGAAAAGACATATATTTACCTACATAGTTGTTTTGTATTAATCATATATACTAAATAACCTTAATTGATGTTATTGCTCACAGTTGCGTCCTGGCATTGTAAGGGGGGTGGGGGGGGAGATGTTGAACATATTTGAAATTAATATTATTTTGTTTGTTCATGTAGAGATTTACTATGTGGAGGACAGGGTATGTGTGGGCCATGGTGACGCATGTATTCGGTGTATACTAGTTAACTTTAATCATGGGTTATTGGAAATGCTTCTGTTACATTTTGTTAATGTGTTGTGGTGGGATGAGAATTATATTATGAATCTATCAGCAAAAAACTAGCACAAAATTGGTCAATGAGGACAATCAAGGTGAGAAAAAATCACATTTATTTCATTTCGTACATTTTTGTGGCTTAGGTTATATATGTGTATATGATGTATCCTGTGTAACAAGTTTCATAAGAAAAATAGTTGCATGTGGTGATTATATATAGAAATAAGAATTCTATAGTTTCCTTGTTGACTAAGCAAGTATTTTCAAGTACAAAGTGAATATGGGTAGAAATTTGTTTGTTTCAAGATGCGTTTAGAAATTGGGAGCATTATGCATTTAGAAACTGAGGGTATTGTTATGTTTTCTTATATAAAATAATATCTCGACAGTTGGCATTGCTTAAGATCACATCTCCAACTTTCCACTAGGTCTGAATGACATCTCTAAATATCATATGAAAAACATGAAATGTGAACATAAATAAATGTAGTATTTGGAGATGTTGTTCATGCTCAATTGGAAATCATGGATATATTTTACAAGAAATCATGAATGTGAAAGACAGTCGACGGTTGAGCGATGGCTATTTTTTGCTCTCTACACAGTGAAATCTCTATGCAAAAGCATTTGTTAATAGATGTACAGGGGTACATGTGCTTTTTTGGGTGGGGAAGGGGGTGTTTCTTTGGTTAGTGCTCTGACACATATTACTAGTGCGTTTATTTTTCATAATTTTGTTTTAAACTCTTTTCCGTTTTAAAACTTTTATAGATTTAACTATGTGGGAGAGCAGTGCATAAATCTTACCAAACTGCAAAAATTGTAAATCTGATTTGATATTTGTTTCTTCTAGTACTTGTGGCTATTTTACAAGTTGGTATAGTCTCTCAAAAATTGATTTTTCATTTCTAGTATTTTCAAAAAAATTTAAAACTAATTCGATATCGTATTCTTGGTAACATTTTTTGCTATCTATTCCTTCATATGTATTTACATATCTTTCAAACAATTTTCTCTCTTTGTGTTGTAGCTCGACTGCTATGGTATTTGGGGCTAAGGAAGAATTCCTTTTTTTTGTAGAATAAACGATGTGCAGCTCACCGGGTATATGCAAGAGAACAATTTTCCATTTCAAATTGTGACATATTTAGCTATGCGGGAGAGTAGTTGCATAGAGCTATGAATATGTGCGAAATGAAGGATGTGGGGATGTCAGGTTATGTACATGAGAACAAGGGGCGCAATGTCTAGCAATTGATACACTTAATGTAGACGTGCGCATGTGTGTAGTCGGTGAATTGAATGTTGAGAGGATTGATATTTACCCACAATGTTGTTTTCTATTAATTAGAGGACAAATATCGAAATGATAAAAAAATTGGATGGAAACTTTATCTCTTTAACATGTTCCAGATGCTAAATAGTAACAAGTAGTGATTTCTAGGGAAACGAGACTGAAAGCATTTGAAATAATTGGTATAGGAAGGGAAAAATGTTATTTGCAATGATACAAATAACTCATTTGGTCCTCATTACGTTTGTTGAGTAGCGAAATGTGTAACATTTTCTCTTTGTAGAATATTTCCGAATATTATGTGCATTTGTGATAAGCATTTTTTTAATATGTGTGAATAGTTAGTGTTGTTTGGGATAATGAATGTGCAGGGCAAGGAAGAGAAACTTGAATTTATAGTGTAACAAAAAATTTGATCTACAATCTTATCTTTATTTTAAAATACTAATTATCGAATATTCAATAATAAAATCTTTCATTGTGTGGGAGAATCTTGTCTCAGTTTTAGTTTGAAGAAGTTCATTGTGTGGGGCTTATAATATTATGCGAAGCTTACAATGAAAGGTTTGATTGTGTGGAGGAAGTTTATATTTGTTTTAATTTGAAGAAGAATATTTCATCATGCAGATGAATCTATTTGTTTAGGTGCATAGTTAGTGAATTGAATGCTGAAAGGGAAAATATTTATCCATAGTTTTGTTGCATTGTAAATGATAGCTAATTTTTTAGCATAATGCGTGCAGAGGTAGAGAGTGTTATTTTATGTTCCTTGACTTGTCAAGCTTACAAGAAATCCTTGTTTTTTCTAATTTCAAATGAATTATAATGTTAAATGGAATTTTTATTTGCTATATTAGCCATTTAAAATTCTTGTTGAATCATCTCCCTAAAAATCACAACCTACTACTATTTTGCATTTGGAACATGTCATGAAATATTTTTATAGAAGATATAGTTGTCATTCAGTCTTTTTATTGTATTGATATTTGTTCCTTGATTAATAAAAAACAAAATTGCGGGTAAATATCAATCATTTCATCATTTAACATACTGAGTATGCATGTGCACACATCTTTGTTTAATATACCGATTCACACAATGTATCAATGTTTGTCTTCCTTGTTTTGCATATTTGTTCTCCCACACAACATTATTTGTACACATGCATTAAAAAATACTTAATCTAATGCTGCATAATAAATTCCTCTATATATTTTAATTTTGCTACACATAGTCGTTCCTTTGCACATCTTTCATTTTTCAATTGTTAGCAAAATCAATTGATTTGAAGACATTGAACCTAAAGCTACAAGCATGAACTATTAATTTGTGGGACCACATTGAACATAAAACTACTAGCATAAAATATTAATTCATGGTTGATGGAATTAGTCTGAGAATAATTTAGTGTATCATGAAGGTTTTTTGTCGAGCATTCTATATTATGATCAGAACCAGCCTCGATTCTGTTCAAAGATTTGGGTCTAGTATTGTGTGGGATGTAGACATACGAAATAAATGTGTTGTGGAATACGTGTGATTCCATCAAACTGGATCAAATGCGTTTTGGACATTTAGCTTTCTATTGCAGTGTTCAAAACTTTGTGTCAATTTATTTGAAAATCAAATTTGGCTCAATTTTACATAGTGGTAGGGACTATTTGTCAAGTCGATTCGTCATAGAAGGTAGTTGAACATGTTTCCACATTGTATTTATTTGCGAATGTCCTTGCATAGTTTACTAATTACAACTATTATTGGCAGTTTTAATCTAATTTTAATGATCAAAACCATAGTGTAACGAGACTTCAAATTTGTTCGGAAAACTATGGAAATTTGAACACGTTTATGATAAAATGCAATAGTAATTTTTGTAAATCAAGGTTTCAACTGTGAAGCTCGAAGGTTTTGGGTGATGATGAGGTTTTTCATGGCACTGAATCCATTTCCAGTGTTAAAAACACGATTTAAACACTCCTATTTTCACATTTTTTTCAAAAAAGACAAAAAATCTCGGATTCCAACAATTTTTGGCGGTGTGGACAAATTCGCTGTCTCAGTACACAATGCCATTCCTTTTTATTTTATGTTGTAGAATTCTAATTCCTATGACATGTATGTCAATGATCTTGAAACAAGATCTATGTGTGGAGTAAGTGTTCAGGATGCATTTGGAATTTCAAAATTTATTTCCATTACTTTCCGTAAATTTTCGCTTTGGTATCTTTACTTGTTATTTACTCAAGGTGTCATTTTAACAATTTTTACACAAATAAGAGTAACATTTGGGGGTTGTGAAGAGAATAAATAATTGTAATGTTAAACTGACTTTGAAAATGTTGTTCATCGACAACGCATTTTCTACTGTGAAGCGAAGATGAGTATTAGAGGAAAGAAAGAGGTTATTTGAATTAATACAGTTAACTCACTTGTTGATATTGATGATAGATTTGACTAATCAATGACATATCAATAGTATGTGAGTCTGTCAAGGGAAGAGGAAAGAAGTAATAAGATTTAGAGTACTGGATTAGCAAAAGTTGGGTGTGTTCCACGAGTCTTTGATTTAAGAGAAATTGTTACTATGCACAAACAATTTTGATTAAAAAAAGAGAACAATTATGCTAGGAGCGACAAAGATTCCTTTGAATACCAAGGCATTTAAACAGTTACTCAAGTTATCAGAACTAGACAAGTGTTTAAAATTGTCCGATGCAGATAGATTCTTGAAGCTAGGAGAAAGCGAGATTGACATTATCTGGTTTAGACAATAGTTTAGGGATTTATGTTTGCTCTTTGCTTGAGTAATTGGCCGATAATTTACAACAAATGTTCCAAAATGCATTTTCTATGTGCTTTATGAGACATACAAAAATAATTGTACTTTCGATTAGGTTGATGTCATTTCCAATGAATTAGTTATTCATTTACTTGGATTTTCCAAGATCCATAGATACTTAGGATGCCATATCTTATAACAGCTATCATGTCAAGGCATGTGTTTGACGATTTTCCCTGTAATTTTAAATCTAATTTTTGTGAGGAACCTTTGTAGTTATGGTATCCTATATTATGGAAGCATACAACTTCTTTAGATTTTCTTTTAATTCAAGATGTGTTTGTAAGGGAAGTCTATTGCATGGTAACTTGAGACCATCATCCTCAAATATATGCATAGGCTCAAGTTTTCCTATGTGGCAAAGGGAAGCATGAGGAAAGAGAAAGTAATACAGTGATTCAAACTTACGATTTTGAAGATAGGCCATTTCTATTACCAAGGTTTGTTCTAGATAGGTATTTTGTTGCTGAGGTCTAAAGGAAATACCAATGTTGGTTGTTTACATTTGAACAAAAAAAAGAAAAACCAATTTATTTCTTTTTTGTTTGTTGTTGGAGACGTCACTGTGAAGAGTATGGTTCATGCTATTATTTTTTAAAGTATTTTGATGATTTTAACTTAGGTGAAGCTAAGGCTATTCGAGGCTTTGATAGAAATATAATTTTCAGAAAATGCTTAGAGTCCATGAGGTACAAGAAGTTGTTTCCAAGAACTAAAGAGCAGAACTAGGAAAGTTAGCGTGAAATAACAAAAAAGTAAGAATTGCTAGTAGGTGATGAGGAGATCGTTGAAAAAGAAATCATCGCCATGTGTCGAAGATACAACTAAAGAGGCACAAATCATATGGGACAAACTCAATCTTGCACATGCAATGCTAGCCCGACTTCATCTACTAGTCAAAAAATGAAAAAAACTATTGCAAGTGAAAAATTGGTTTGTGGTGGACTATCCAATGGTGGAGATGATGAAGAGCCTCTTCATATACTAAGTACAAAAATAGTTCATATAAATGGATCAACTAGATCAAAGATCCTGCCGAAAACAATGAGCATTGAAGAGGCCATGAACATGGAAGTTTATAGTGTTATACTACCAGATTGGGATAATGCTTGTTTGTAAGAAAATGAAGAAAATGGTGGAGAAAATTTCCAAATAGGTCATTAGTTTCTATGGCTGCCCTGTCACATTACAAGATACAAATTATGATAGGGGAAGTTTAAGATTGAGGATTCAAATGGTACAGGTTTGCAACAAAAAGATTGTTGATTGAGTAGAAATAAATGTTGATCGGTATGGGGTTGCATTGCCAAGGCTCATGAAATTCCATCTAGCTAGTGGTGATGCTTTTGCAGAGTCTATTACGTGATGAGAAGAAAAAAATATGAACCTATAGGAAAAAAATAAAATAGCTAGAAAATGCTTTAAGCCCAGGTCCTTTGTTGAAGACTCCGTTGGAAATACGAGGTCCGTGATTGGAATTTTTCAGTACCAGGACATCTCATAAATTTGATAAAGTTCATTAATCTTTTTAATGCAATAAAATAGTACATTGTTAGTAATATATGAAAAACAATGTGAATTATTGAATTTGCATGGAAAACAACTTTCCATCTATGACATTTAAAGTATAGAAATAAGTGTTCTTTTGAATTGGTCAAAAATGAGCTTGAGGGAGATAGGGAATTCGTAGACAATGACTTATTAGCTTTTAGTTGCAAGATTGATTTACTTTCCAATGTAGAAAAAGAGAAACAAGGGCTCTTAGACGTTAATCAGATGAAGCAGATCAAAGTTTCATGTTCTAAGAAAATCATAACATTAGAGGACACTATTTTTTAATGTGCAAGCATAGAAAATAGAAGAGCCAACATGAATGCCAAGGCGATAACGATTCTGTGGGATTTAAATAGTCTGTGCATTACATATGGGTGTGGATTAATTCTGAAAGATAGCCTAATGGCTAAACTGGAGAAGTTGAAACAATCACATGCAACTAAGAGTTCAATGATATAACTAATTTTACTATAGAGGAAATTAGCAAATGGCTAATTACTTTTGTTAATGCAAACAAAAAGTATTATGTCTTGGCTTTGCAATTGCAAGAAGAAGCCAGAGAAATTGAAGAGGAGATATTCAACGAATGTGTTAAACATGAAATTACAGTTGCTTTGATGAAAGAGTTCATTAAAACTAAGTTGAAGCAATTCGTTGAAGAAATCATGATTCTCAGAGACAACTGATAGCCAAATAATATAGGGTTATTCGTTTGTTTATTGTAAGTGTTTTTATAACTTGGAACATTTGTTTTTAGGTTCATACTATTTAGACATTGAAGTTTTTTGGGTACATTATCATGGAATAGACTAATCCCTGAATGCAGTTTCTTGTTTTGCGTTGCAGATGACTTTTATAAGATACGGTCCATTGAAGCCCAATCCTAGTCCCCATTAGGAAAAATTCTTTTAGTTTTGTGAGTTAAGTATTAGTATTTTGATAAATTCTTTATGAATTCTCGTTTTGTTTACCAATTATGTAAATGATTATGAGATGGGACAAAATTTTGGAATGTTGTGCAACAAACACTAATTAAACATGTTTTGCAGTGTTTGTTTTTTTCCTTTAGATATTAGCTATTGTTCTGTAATTCATGATAATTAAAATGGAATTTTGTTTACTTTGTGTTGCTAGAATTCATAGATAATGTTTTGCGTGTGAACTTGTATAACTCTGGATTCTGTATCATTCTTGCAGAACACTTATTGAACATAAGTTCATGGAACTGAGATTTTGAGCTTTTATATTCTATGTAATGGCATGAAATTGATGACAATGAGAGTGATAATTTAACAAGGGTTTTCATTTTGAGATATTTATTCCATTTGTAATATTTATTCTAATGGTAGCTATAATGATTAACATTTGACTCTGAATACAATTGAATACAATTGTAATTATTGTAATTGTGTTGTTTAGTGTCCAAAGCTTCTGAAATAGAAAGATTGATTACATTGTCCCAATTCTCTTTATTTATGAATGCATGTATAGAAGTAAGGGTTGAGGGGATGAATATTTCATTGTGTGGGGCTTAGAATGAAAGTTTTCATTGTGAAAAATAAGCTTCTTGCCAAGAGTGAAATCTTGGCACAACAAATCATTAACTACGGCTAAATCATATTTGCTTAGTGATAAATTTTATCACTTTCTAAAAAATCATGAGGGACTTATGATGCAATAGATTATTTTTCTCAACATGAGAACAATATCTCTAATAATAATAATAATAAAATACAATG